>JWJB01010318.1:0-15428 GCA_000812895.1 Rutstroemia sydowiana
AGGAATTGATTGATTGATTGATTGATTGATTGAAGATTTGCAAAAGAGATATATGAAATAGAGGTGATTTGAGGAATATTTTTACTGGTTGTTTATATGGTATGATATTAATTTGAGGAGGGGTGTTTGTTTGCATATTTTTTTTTCCTTTCTTTTTGATTTTTGATTTTTTTACTCTCTCTTTTACAGTACATCGAGTTGGAAGAGAAAAAAACAAAAAAAAAATTATCTCTAGAGACAGAGAGAAGAGAGATAGAGAAGGCAAAGAAGAGGAAAGGAAGTCCTTTTTATAATACACACTGCATGTATGTCATTGTTATTTTGAAATCTTAAAATTAATACTTTGCGGCTTATTATTTCCTCTTTTTTTCTTCTGCATTGTCGAAGATTGCTTCGTTCCTCTTTCCTCTGTCCTCTGTCATATATATACCCTCTGGAGACGAACGGGGAAGCGGGAAAGCGGGAAAGCAAGCTGGGGAAGAAGATATCGGGGAAGGAAATCTCGGGGAGAGAAAACATCGGGGAAGGAAATACTGGGGAGAATAGAACCCATAGATAAGACAGTTTAATAAAGAAGAAGGGGGAGAAGGAGACGGAGGAGAAGAAGGAGAAGGCGATGAAATGGCAACAGTCATAGTACCCGACATAACACCTCTGGTTTCCATTCCCATGCAACACCCTCATCCACATCCACAACAACACACCTCCCACGCCACAAACGAGAAACCAAATCTCCCAAGATTATCATCAGCATACGAATCCTTCCCATTCCCGCCACCCGCATCACCAGCTGCATCAACTCTCTTTGCAAATACAAATGATGGTGCTTCGAGTATAAATCATATGGGAATGGGGGGAATGGGAATGAGTGGAACGATATCAATCGTGGCGCATATTAAGAATTTGTTGGCGGATTGGGTGTTTTTTCTGCATCGGAAATAGAGAGGAGGAGTAGGCAGGTGCGGGGGGGTGAGGTTTGAGGGAGACGATGTTTTGATTGGGTTGGGGGGGATGATATTTGATTTTTGTTTGTTGGTTGTGGGATACCCGGATTGCTGCGTGGATTACTGGACTGGACGAATTGCATTTTTTTTCTTGGGGGTTTTGGATTGATTGGCTTGTTATGGGTTGGGATTGTGCTTTCAATGGCGTATGGGAGTTCTCGTCTGGTTATTGATATTGAATTCAGAAGGAGGAGGAATAGGATCACCGGTGGTGTTGTCGGTGTCGGTATTGATGTTGATTAATGGACTGTGGGATGGAGATGGGGGAACGACAAAGGTCTTCGGAATACATGGTATACAGATAGCGGAGGTAGAGAAGAACAGGACGAAAGGACAGAAGTGTAATGGCAGAACAAATGGAAAATAACCTTTCTTCGGATTGAAATGAAATTAGAAGTTGGTTATGGCAATGAGAGTGAACCCAAAATCATATTTCCCAGCCTGGTGAGCTGCATCTACGGGAAACTTAGCTGCATCTACGGGAAACTTATGTCTCTTCCCATACGACCCATCTCTAATATGCCCGTGGTATCTTATCGAATCGCGCCTGCCTGGTATCATATATACAAAAGGTAACATCCACATACCTTTCGAATCCCACCACATTAATCATTATCCTGTAGTCCCCTCTCTAGCATGCTTCTCCTTCAACCTTTTCTCCTGTACCATAAACTCCCTAATACCGACTGGCACACCCTCAAACAAATCCTCCCCAACACCCACACCACCAACATCCCAATTCCCTTCACTCCCACCCCCATCATCATCCATACTTTGCGCCGCCTCAACCACCGCCCCTTTCCGCTCTTTCCTCATTGCCTTTTCCGCCTCTTTCGTAGCCGCTGCCCATTCCTCTATCTCGTCACGATATCGATCCCACACGCAATTTACACATCCGCTCATACAGCAGTTATCGGGTTCGGATGGTCGTGGAGGAACAAGAACACCGGCTATGTGCCGACTTTGCTTGAGGATTTCACTACGTCGTTCGAGTGGGGAAGAGAGCCGTGATGAGAATAGTATTGCAGGTTCGGGATCGGGGTCTAGATTTGTGGATTTTGTTTCTGCGTCTGGGTTTTTAAATTTGGAGGAAGAGGTTATGGGCGGGTTAGAGGGGGATGCGGTTGTAGGTGGAGCGGATGATATATCGGGTGTGGAATGAGATAGGATAGAGGCATAGTAATCGCCTATAGGGTTGGCTTGTTGTGTTGTTGCCGGAGGTTTGTGCGATGCGGATTCGTAGCGTATGGAGGGGAGATGGCGAATTGAGGGTGGAAGTTTTAGTCGTTGAGACAAACGCAGCAGTGTTCTTTGCTTCATTATTGTAATTGGTATAGATTCGTACTCTACACAGTCGCCGGTTGGAGTTCGTGTTATCGTGAAATCATTGGTAGGATCTTGTAAAGGAAGTTATGTTGGTAGAAGTAAAAATATATTTTGGTGTCCTGATTCTTGAGCTCGACTTATTTTCCGGGATTGAGGTTCAGTAGTGGTGAAAAACGTCATCGCTGTAAGGTTAAAATTGTCAGCACCACAAGAATTCACCACAAATCTCATATCGCAAGTATTTTCCGTTGGGTTGGAAGTAATATAATCGCAATGATACTTAATTAATAAATATCTTCGGTTTTCTTAGATAAATAAATATCTATCCAGAAATTATGTAAAATTCGCATTTCAGATTTGTGTACATTATTCGTAGTGAAAGTCTGCTCTGCCACCAGTCCAGGCCTGGTCCATTCGCGAAACCCCTCGGTCGCGTCTCCCAAACGCGACTTTTCTACCTCCAGTTTGCGACAACAAAAAGTTACGATCAAGACGATGAAATAAATAACCGCCGAAAACTGGTGTGATAATGGCAGACGGAACTCCTTCACGTCGCTCGAAAACGCCAGTTCCTGCCACAATTATTCCTCCAACTCCAAGTCGCATCCCAGTTCCTGCGCAACCGGCGCGTCCATTCCCTTCATTTGCTTCTCCTACAAAAGCAAGTTTAGCGCGACACAACCCTCAATTACTTGCGCGAGCCAAATCTACAGAACCGGATATTGGAGCATCTGCAAATAGGGATAGGCTGAAAGATGTCTTTGATAGGGCTTTAGGAAATACTCCTCAGGGAGAAAGGGGAAGGGCTATGAGTGGTGCAGATAGACAGGTTTTGGGTCGAAATCAAGATGGAAACAATGCTACGCCTAGCCGTACTCCTACAAGGGCACGGTCAGTTGGGGGAGCGATGGCATCAAAGCCAAGGAGAATGTCCAGATCCCCATCCAAACGACCACCCATCGCATCGGAAACCCCACGAAGCAATTTCAAGCCGGCAGCAGCTTTCGGCTTCGAAAATATGGAGGGCATTTCAAATCCGTTTGGGAAGAAGGGCTTAAGGCGATCTCCAATACCAGGACAGAGTAGTCAGTCTACAGCTAATTCGCAAGTTGAACAGATCCCGGAGGATTTCAATCCTTTCAAGAAAACGGGTTTGAGGCGATCACCTCAACCTTTTGATAATCCAGTAGAGATGGCGCAAACGGGCAGATCTGCTGCTATGGAAGAAGATGTTTCTACTACACCGAAGGACCCACCTCCTTTACAACCTGCAGTTTCTTTCAATATAGAAGTACCCAAACCGAGAGGAGATGTTTCAATGAGGAGTAGAGATTTCGGTGAATCTGAGAATCTACAACCGGACGAGCCTAACGGGCCTACTGAGCTTGCAGAATTTGTAGAGCCTGCACAAGCAGCTCCCGTTGAAGAGACGGTTCCTCCGAGTCCCATTGAACATGCGGCTGCACAGTCTGAGGAAGACGTCGATTTTGGAGATCCTGAGCCTGCACATGAGACAGTTTCTACAACGCCTACAGACCCTATTCCCCAAAGAACAGAAATTGTCGAAGAGGACGAGCCTCAAATTCCCGAAAATACGGAACCAATACTTTCTCCTGACGTTCACCAATCATCAGACCAGATAAGTATTGAATCTCCTAGCAACCGTAAATCACAGCAGTTCCTCATGTCCAGATCGGCACAACGGCAACTTTTCAAACCGCCTCGGAGGTCTACTCCTAAATCTCCAAACCTTTTAAAATATTCCCAGCCAGAAGAGGAACCAGAACTGCCGCCAACACCTACACAACGCGGTATTGCCGACCCAATTGTCACCACACCACCTATAGGAATCCACAACACACCTAGCAAGACTGCAAGGAGAAACAAGGTTCTGGGACAAAAGCTGAAATCCTCTCCATTAAAACCACGTGGAGAACCACCCGTAGCAGAAGCTTCGCATGAACCACCTCCAAAGCGACGGAAGTCTGCTAGGTTCTCTACTCCGCAGGATCCTCATGCGGAGAAAAAGAAGACCCGCGATGATCTTCTCCATGCATTACAACAATTACAAGCGGATATTAGTTTGGCGAATAAGGAGAATGAACGAGTTCGCTTACACCATGAATCTAACAGGTCAAAGCCATCACGCCCACCAAATTCAGAGGAGCTATTAGCTTTACTTCAGCGTTCGACTGCTCCTGAAAAGTCGGAATCAAAACCAGAACCTATTAGCGCATTCAAAGCCACGAATCTGTTCTTGCCATTTTCATCCCGTCGGAATGTTCATGCAATACCTCTTCCCCCGAATGAGAAACCACTCCCATCTCACCTACCAGTTTCACTTGATAATCCCCTTCCTTACCTACAACTTTTCAGCCCTTTGACGTACACATCTAACATTACCCTTCTACCTCCCGAGCCCGGTTCGCCAGACGAATCGACTATTGATACACCTATGGCTTCCCTTCAGCGCCATGAAATCTCCACCTCTCACCCATCCGGTCTCTTTGCAGCACAACTTTCGATGATTGTCGATACTTCTTCACTCACAATCTCCTCTCTCAGCATTAATAAATTAGACCCAAATGCCGAGCTAGAACTAGGACCATTCGTGCGATTACGAGCTAGCGGGAGTGAAAGCGGGCCATTTGGGAAAGATATCGGTACGATATGTTGGGCTATGAGTCGATGGACAGAAGTATCAGTTTCACGAGCGAAGTTTTGGTGTGATATTGAGAAGGAGTTTGGAACTGCGGAAGCGAGGAGGAATAGTATACAGAAGGCTGGGAAAAAGAAGAGGAAGAGGAAGATTGTTGGAGATGAGGGAGAAGATACAGCGGAGGAGGAAATGACTAGGAAATGGACGAGAAAGGATCTTTTTAGACAGATGGGTAGGATGAGTATGGTTATCCAGGGGGAATATGTGGCTATGATGGTACGGTGGAAGATAGGCTTTGATTGGGTGGGTGATGTTGAGAGTCATGTAGATGTTGATTTGGATATGCCGCAGAGTTGTAAGTTTTCATCTAGATTCTTGCATTCTTCTATGTGTATCGTTTTATACTAATCTGAGAACAGGGCATGCACAAGACGATAGAAAGAGTTTGAGTAAGGTAAAAGACATGTTTGGTAAATTGGTCAAGGAGAAGGGTCCCTTGAGTGCTGTTAGAACTATTGTAGGACTTGTTATGGTTGAGAAGGAATGAATAATCAAGCGTTATATCGAAATGGCTAGCTAAATATGTTTTTCGGGCTTTTACGGGGAAGATGAATGGACTGCACCTGGACTTGATTTGGTTTTGATACCCATGGAATAAGGGGAGTCATTATTCTTGCCTGAATGAAGAAGTAGGATTTGCTGAATTTGTACAAATTACTCGAGTAGGGTAATTCTGTATAGCACTTGTCCTGTGGTCAATATCAAGTGAATGAATGGACTCACAGCAGATGATGTGATTTGCACAGGTGAGTACACAATGCGAGGACCATAGACCCACCTCACCCATCAAAAGATATGCTGCCCGCTTTGTATTGAAGCCAGGACTTGAAGACTTCCTCACTTCCTTTCTTAATCAACCAGCATAGTACCTCCCCAACAATGGCGGCCCCACAACATCCCCACTAAACGCACAATGACCAAAATCCTTCTCTCTATTCTTCCACGATCCAATCGAACCTCCCGCCCCTCTAACCACACCCCATTGAACAGGTACTAGCGAAACAATCCCATCCTCCGCAGCACTAGGATGACATGCTGCGCTAATAGCCGCACTACAACTACTCACTAATGGTATACCTGGACGATATCGCCTCAGCGCTTTCATATTAATAAAACCCATCATGAGGAAACAAGTTATACAAGAGAGAGCGATCGCAAGACCAGAATAACCCATCGATGATACGGAACCTTCAGCAATAACCTTATTATCTCTGCCCATAGCCGTTATACGAACCAGAAATAAACTCTCGGAAATGAGCCAATGGAGTACGCCGGAAAAGATTAAAATCGGAATCGCATACTGGTATGGAATAGAGAGGTAGTATTTACTTCTCTGCTGACCAGATGGCTCTGTGACGCGTAGTGATTGTCGTTTGTATGCGAATTCATTCCATTCGTCGCCTAGAAGCATGCAAGTGAAAAGGCCGTTGTAAAGAACATTCATGAGAGATGTTATAGATTGAGGTAGATTTGCTAGTATTATGAATGAAAAAAGTCCCGATGCGCCATTCATATTGATTCCACTGCTGAAGAGTATATTGGGTACTTGTTTCAAAGATGTACCAAACCCGATTCCAGTATTGAAAGCTGATTCTCCCGCGTCGATTGCTGCTACGATGGCAAATGCCAATGCTATCAGTCCTGCAAACAGGTATCTAGACCGTTAAAATATTATTAGTAAAAGTTATTAGCGGGACAGATGAGTGTAGTAGATATACATACAAAAGATTGACGACTACCCAACGTGAAGTGTTTGCACTATAGAATGCCTTTTCGCTAACTGGTTCCCATTTCCTAGGTCGCGGAGGTTCAGTCCATACATAATTCTGGATGTCCTCCTTTGAAATGAGACATAAATTTTTGGTGGTGTGGTCGGGATGCTTCAGAAATGATGATATGGCGTCCCCAATCGTCACAAGTGGAGATCCTTTGATAGATCGAACTGTGAGAGCCATACATATTGCCTTACTGAGGTTGCAAAGAATCACGATAAGCATTATAAGTACGCTGAACTTGATCTTGCATTGCTCGGGTCTAACTTCACTGTAGCAAGACTGAATGTTGGTGTAATTGTGCCCGCTGAGAGACACATAACTTCTGTTTTTCAGGGTTCCGTTGGGTGCCCAGTATGGAGTATTGCCTACCCCAATAGATGCTGAATCTAGTTTGCTTGCATTCCACTTGGAGGCATGCGCAGTGACGTTTGCATCGATGTCTCCGTCGCTGTTGAGGTACACCGAGTATAAAGTGTCTGGAAGTATAAGCAATACATCACCGTTTCCGAAGACGTAAGGCGAGCTATATATGCTCCTACAAAGTTTGAAGTCCATTGCTGTGAATACAACTTCTTGATCTTCTTGCATTAATACCTGTGCATAACTTTCGCTTGTTATCGAGGCATTGTATTGTTGTGCAGCGGTCTCCAAAAAGACAGCAGAGTTGTAACTATCTTTCAATCAGTAACCGAGACCTATGTCTGCCGTCACCACTTACAAAAAATGTAATGGTATAGAACTAATTCCCAGAAGCCACCACATTTTGGTATTCAATGGGCTAACAAATTTCCGGTTTCTCCAACTAGGTATCCCGATATCAAGCCATGTTTTCTTCGCATGCGCTTTATCAACAGCTTCTCGTGTAGGGGAATTCAAACACTGCATAGTATAGTTACTTGCGCTGAGTAAGACTGTACTCAATATGTTGATGAGTATATGAAGTGCAGTGCTAATTGATCGAGCCTCGGAGCAGCTGCCACTATGGAGAATACTATATCCGTCATCGAATCCATACTTGGTGAGCGCCCAAATAAGCAGAATCGAGTTGATAATCAAGACAGAAAGTGCAGTGATGGAACAGTAATGGACTCCTGCACGCCAACCTGTATAGTTAACCTTTACTTGTGGCTGATTTATATCGATTTCGGTACTATCTCGAATGCAATTTGCTGTTGCTTCGGTACGTGAAAGAATAAGTCTAAATAGTTAACTTTCATGCTTAACTTGCAAGATACGCACCATTGAAACTCATACCTCTCATACTCTTCTAATTCAACGATTTCACCGGTCATATCTTGGTAATGAGTTTTGTACTTGAACTTTGAAGTATGGTTTATATTCTGGAGTTCTTGCCAGTTGGGTTTCTTTCAATCCTTATGCTGTTTTTGAAGTACTAGGTAGCTACTATGCTATGCTATTCTATGCTTATCCTCCTCCTCCCCTTGCGTAGTTGGCAAAGTCATGTATGAGAATAGTCTGGCGGATGCACGCGACCCACCTGGGCTTCGCTTACCTTACTTACTAAATAGGTAAAAACGCTCCGCCCAGGAGGGTCTAGGAGGCCGATGAATATTTACGTGTTTTCAGCCCCTTCATTCAGCTTGGGTGGAATTCCACCTACTACTGTACAAAAGTCCCATGCATACCTACCAGCCGCTTTTTACTAGAGAATCAGTACTATAAAATCACTTTTTTAAATTGTAACTCAACAACGCAACAATCAATTGTTATTTTGCAAAGCTCCTAATTTTTCTTTACATTCTCTGCTTTATTTTGCACTTTTTTTTATTAAAATCCGTTTGTTGGATAAAAAGTTATTCTATAATTTAATAAGTATATCCTCAGCCCAAACACCATTTTACACCTAAATCCGGGCTACCCTCACCAAAAATATTCATCGGCTCTCTAGACCCTCTTTGAGAGCTCGCGTAATTCCTGAAGAAGAATAGCGAAAAAGCGATCAAAGTGGGTTATAGGTAAGTATACACTAAACTAGTATGAGAAGGCTACGATATCTTATGTGTAACCCATATTCGGTAGATGGGCCAGGGTTAGTCTTACCGAAGCGGCGAAGCTCAATTCATCTCCGGAGACGTCTTTGCTCCGGAGGCATTACCTGCATATACACTCTTCAATAATTACATGAAATCAATGAATCGATCATTCATAATATGCCAGTTTCAGCCATTTGACAATATTACTCGTGGGAGATATGTGAGTACCCGCTCGTAATACCTTTCTCAAACAAGTTTGTCTCGTCTTGCAGTTAATGTATAAGAATGATTTATGAAATACTTCGGAACCTAAGCCGCAAAATAATACGCAGCCTTTGGACTACTAGACAAAGAAAGGGAGGGGTAGTGGTGATACAACCTTGCAAGGTGAGTGAGATTCATTATGGCTGTAATTCAATCCAACCGAATACCGGTAATACTTGTATGACGGCCTGGTTTTCTCAGTTTGTGAGAGATGATGTGCAGATTGACAACACCCCATGGTGCCCTACCTGACCTTCAAGATGCTTTATCGTTGAAAGTAGAAATAATTATGTCAGCATCAGTGCTATTCTGTGTTTTGATGGGATTTCTCTTACTGTTTGTTTTTCTTTTTTGATTAAGAGCTCCTAATTTGCAGATATCCTTGGGGTGTCTAAAAGAATTGCTACGAATCGGTGTGTAATATATATACTCAATATTTATAGGATCAATTGTGTAACGACTTCTCTATAGAGAAGTGTAGTATAGTACTACATACATGCAGAGCATAGCAGCCAGCATCCAACATACAGCTACACTACCGCCACAGCACATCACCAACCGGGCCCTATCTTACAATCCTACGATGCCAGTTTCTCAATACAGAAGATATGAAATAATCAGCGAGAAAGAGAAAGATATGTGCATTGTGTGGTGTATGTTAGACAACGAGGGTAAACCCATGCCTCGCCGTCCTCTAGCAGATATACTCTTATCACAACACCGAGAAGTGTTGATAGATATTTGCTTGAATGCTTCACGAGAGTCTCACTATGAGCAATTCTTTACTTTTGTGTTGTATACTGGTACGTGCGTCCAATCTTTAGTAATCCAAATCTCGCTGCGCCATGCCAAATCGGCCCCTTCCTTCGAACCCAATTCTGTTGGTGCACAGCCATGTTGTTGGATTTCATATATATCAGTAGGTCTAGTATATAGTTCGCAAACACACGCACTAACTCTCTTCTCTCTTCTGGAATTCACACAATTGTACTGCTCTGTTATTTGTTTTTGTTTGCCGGTAACTTAAACTTCACTCGGCTGTCACTACCCCATACTCCACCCAACCACTACAATCACTACCATCGTTACAATCTCACGATTTTCGTCTTCAAAGCCAGTTCACTGAAAAGACCTTGGCATCATTTCATTCTCGATACATCCATTTATTGATATACTTATCTCATTTGTTGCCCCCACACAAGATTTCATTGGAACCACTATGTCGGACCGTACTCTATCAGCAGAAGACTTGATCTACAACCAAGCAGCAACCGAGATCTCATCGTTGCAACCTCAATACAAGTGGTTTGGCATGAAGCGATTTGAAGCTAGATTCCACCCAATCTGGAGTCTATCAGAATCCGGCGAAAATGAAAGTTGTCCGATTATCGATTGCCCCCTCACAACAATTAAGCGCGAGGATTTGTTGGCTCATATAGACACCCACGCAGCAAGTTTTCCTACGTGGGGTGAGTTTTGGAAACTAGCTGTGCATGAAGAAGAACGAGGCGATCTGGTGAATCTAAGGGGTGTTTCAATGCTCAAACAGGTCCATGATTACCTCTCTGATGAGCATTTCAAGCCGGAGGGCGTGTACCACGACAAATACCAGAATGACATCAAAAATCGGAAAATCTGTGCAGATTCCAACCCGAAAGCAAATCAACCATCGCAGCAAGTCGCCCATTGAGACAACCTCATGATAACGATGCAGAGTACTTTTGATACGATAATGATTGGCATGATATGGATAGCAGAATACAGAAAGATTTTGACCCGAAGCAAGTCAACCACCTCAATAAGACGCCCAATCTCCACCGAACAGCTCGTCCAGACGTGGTAGAAAGAGAAGCCGTCCGTCCCCCTTCCTCCTCTTCCCGTCAGGCATCCCTCCAGCCTTCCCGTTCTAGACCACTGCACCCAAAACAGCAGAGATGGTCCTCACACGAATGAGGCCCCGGGATATGAAGCGGCACCCATTATCGCCATCATGCGATTTTCATCATTGGTTATTGCTTTGGAGTTTTGGGAGTTTTCGGCGTTTCTATACTTGTTCCTGTTTTCGAAACTAGTACCAGGTATATCACACTTGTACATTAATTTCATCCGCTCATTTCATTTTGAGATTTCCTTTATCAGTCTGTCAGTTTTGGAGTTTTAGCGTTTTTGGAATTACACTCGTTTTGGGATCTTTTGCGTGTCTTTACAAGTATTAGATGATGTTGGTGAATATGTACTGCCTCTACAGAAAAGAAATAAATAATCGATTAAGGCAAAAGGACACAACACTTTCAACTCAGCATATTTTATTCACAACACTAAATATATAGAATCTAAGTACACAAATTCAATATTAAATACTTTACTATTGATATAAATCAAAACTTAAAAAAATCTAATATCATTTATATTTTTGAATTTGTTTTGTTATAATTTATAATAATATTCGCTTATATCTCAATCGATCATTCATTTCTCTCCCGTAGAAACTGCATGATTTTCCTTTCGTTCCTTTTGCTCTGCCCCACTCTTTCCCCCACCAATTCCCTTCAACATTTCCTCCACTTCCTTCCCCTTCCAACAACCATTGAACTTCACCTACCACTAAAGTTGTATTGCGACCATTTATTCGTCACTTTCTACACAATTCCTCTCTGTATTGTCGTAAAATAAATGATTGCTCACATCAAACCTGCCCTCACCAACGAGTTCTTCATTTGCATGATCTGAATATCGTGCAAACGGAGTGGTGGAGTATTCTATTAATCTGAGATCCCCGATATATCGAGGGCTTTACAGATTATCTCCAGCACGGGCAACCATAGGACATGACCTCCAAGAACATATTCTGCTAATAAATTTCTCTTCAAATGTCTGTCTACTTTTCTAACGCTGGTTCTGAATATTAGGATTCGCCGGCGGTTAGGTTTGAGTATTCATAAGGAATGTATGGTATCAAACCAAGTGGTTTAAACTGCAGTACAGTTATAAATCATATCAGAGGGACCCATCAATATCTCATTAACCCTCTTCAAGTATCAATTGTTTACTGTACAGTATCATTTGCAAATCAATCATTCATTTAGTCTAATCTGTTCCTGTTGGCGGCTCATAGCATCCTGGCGTTAAATAAGAGGCTTCGCACTTTCCAGAACTACCATTTGTATCAGAAATCATCCTTAGTTGGTCTTGGCTTCTATCATATAACAGTACAATGGTACAAGTCAACTTATGATTCGTGAGTTGAAACCAACTGAAGGATTGAAGGAAGCGCCAGTACCATGTTTTGTAGGGTAACTAGGCGAAGTGGTTTGCTTCGCCTGGTTGCTCTGGTTGTTGGATTTGTTGGTTGGGATTATATTTCATGTTGATGGTTTATAAAGGTCATGACAAACAATTGACATACATTTTCTTATCTCTTCCCTTTTCTTCTTGACATTTGGTATATCTGACTTGCTTTCGAAGAAGATTATTCGTCAATCAACCAATCAGCCAATCCACCAAGCTTTTCACGATGCATTTTATAGCTACTCTTAGTGTTTTTCATTTCTTCTTCTGTTTGGTATGTTATAATTGATTCTTCCCTCGCCCTCACTCACCCCCCGACTTTCTTGGTATACGTGAAGCGTTCTAACACACCTTCGCAATATAGTCAAAAGCAGACAATAATGGCATCAGCTCAACTTCAGGTCGTATTCTTTACAATTACAATGTCGATGGTGGAGTCACGTATGACAGTTCACAAAGCGCCGGAGAAGAGCCGTGGACAAGTCATTCAAGCACAGTCGATTATTGGAATGCCATAGTCGGCGGTGACGACTGGAGCAGCGCCTTCATGATAGATGCGACTGGCCCAGATGCGTGGCTCAATGTCGATAATCTCGGTAATTATTGCGAGGTCAAATGGTATTGTGGTGTATATCCAAAAGACTTGACTCGAACGACAGAAAATACCCCTGGACAATTTATACACACACATGGTGGAGGTTATGGACAGGAGACGAATATGGCTTTTCAATGCACTGGGTCGACAAAAGCTGGCGAGCGGTATTCGATTCTGCACGCGTTTGCATGGTGTTGTGGTAGTGATTATCAATACGTTGATTACTCAGATGTGGATGCGGGGTGTAAGACGGAATCAGGCTAGCTGTCTAGCAGCGAGCTATATGATTCCGATGCTTCCCGCACTTCATACTCTTCTTTGGATCTCCCCATCACAAAGTTCGACACCTGTTTAGCGTCTCTGGCGGATGAGTGGAATCTCAATCATATTCTGGGGGAGGGGGTGCTGGTGTGATGGTTCGATGGTGATATAGTTTTGATAATCTGATATTCACGGCATGGGAGTGGTATCGGTAGAACGGGAGCGTGCAGTTATTTGTTAATGGGAGTTCTGGGTCAGGATTTAGATTTGGATTTTGGATTTTGTTTTGTGTTCGCTTTTGTTCTGTTTTATGGAGTAAGGGGTAGGGAGTAATTGTGTTTGGAAAGATACCCAGAATAATTGATATGCGATGTTGTTTGTTGTTTGTATTGTACTGTCTGGATTATATATACAAATCAGTGTGATGTTTCATACCATACATCTGTATCCATGACTTATTAAAGCTTCAATTTAATGTAAGGACTTTTTTGTGGTCTTGGAAAAGGAATCTATCCCATGATCAGTGTTTGTCAAAACACATTCATTCATTCATTCATCACAACACCATCATTCATTCCTCACTTCATCACAACCACTTCCCCCTCTCTCCTCTTCATACAATCAGTTCATCTCTCAGATTCCCAACCTATTCTTCAACCCTTTCGAATTCCTTCACTACTTATTTATACTCGTACTAAAATTTACACTCACCTCTCAAGATCAAAACAAAATCCCTGAATAAGAACTATTATACAACCGTATTATTCAAATTTCTCAAATACAACATATGGACATGGCATGAATTACATAAACACACTTCATTCACTGTATTTTATTTCACCATTTTAATCATATCATCACATCACATCAACCATATCATCAATTCTGTAGCTGTGGTTCGAGAACCCACTACCCTTGTCTTGCACCACCAAATAACCACCATTAGCGATCATATGCACTAACTACAAAAGAGCTCAGCTCCTCAGCATCAAGATCAAAAAGTTCCTTTCTTTCCTCAGACACTGAAATCATGATTCTTTCCCTCAACAGCACTATCAATCATCTTCCCTCCCTTCAAGTTTCTTCCATCCTTCCTTCCTCATCCACTCCACTCCACAAACACCTACTACAAACCCACATTTCTCAAATTCAAAATCAAAATTAGAAACCCACCAACCCCTCAATCCAACACATCATCTAACTTAACTTTCACACTTCCATATATAAATTTCAAACTGTGCAGTGGTCATTTATCCGAGTATCTTCTCGCGGGGTTAATCCTCCATAATGTCATTTTCATGAGATCTTGGGGTTGGATTTGGATTTGGAAAATTTGGATTTGGATTTGCGTTTGGATTGCAGAATTATATATATAAGTAGGGCAGATCAGATAGTTAATCATGGGTTCCATGGTGATTAAGGTAAATGAGCAGGAGTAGGAGAATGAGATTGAGATTGAGAGTGAGTGATGAAAATGTGAGGATATTATTCCATTATTGTGGTGCGTCCAAGGTAACATTACACAGCAACTACTCTCCCCTGTTATACCAGGATCTACAGTAGCTTATATAATCCACCTCATTTCATCTCATCCAAATCCCAAACTCAGCCTCGGCAGCCCAGTCGAGTCCAGTCCAGCAAAATATTTCACTTCATTTCAACTTGACTTGACTTCATCTCAACTCAATTAATGAATAGTATTTAAACTGACTGGGTTAGCGAGGCCAGCAAAATTCCCACATCTCCTCTCCTCCTTCTTCCAACAGCGACCAGCCTAATCTAAATAAATTATCTCTTTACTCTACTCCAATCAAATCAAACAACTCCTCCTCCTCATCCCACCTCTCCAAACCCTCTAAATTACCCATCACCATCATATTATCCCCCAAACCGACATATCCACCATATCCACCAATATCCTCTAACCCATTCAATCCTCTCCATCCCCAGTATTGAAGTATTCCCCTCATCCACAAACAAACCTACGATATACAGTAAAATCCCAGCTTCTTTCTGCATATGATTCAAGTTTGTTCCCACAGCCACTTAACAAAATGTACAAAATTAATTACCGTACACCATCTCTCGAAACCATCCAGAGCAAGCCATATACAAACGTATAAAACTCTCAATCTTTTTTCCGCGTCATTCCAGACATACTACTTCACTAACCCATTACAATAATATCCTCACATTTTCATC
>JWJB01010319.1:0-40181 GCA_000812895.1 Rutstroemia sydowiana
TTCTTGTGGGTGGGGATTCGCGATAGGTAAGAAAGCTGATTCGGCATCGGTTGCTGCGTTGATGATTGGCATTTCGAGAGGGTTCAAGAAGTCGGTTTGATTTGAGTTTGTGTAGGGATCTGTTCTGATTCGAGTTCAGAAATTCTCTGAAGAAAAGACGGTATTGACTTGAGTAGATTTGCGACAACTTTTCACTCTGATTTGATTATCAGCCTTGGAATATTGGAAAAACTGGTAGTACTTACGTTCTTCTAGACAAGATCATAGTAGATCGGCGACAATGAAGTTCGAGGGATCTAGGATTTGTTTTGTGAGATGCTTTTCCCGTTGAAATTTTAGAAAGACCTGGAAAGACTATAATCAAAAACACCTTGTAATCGGAAAAAAAGAAATACAAATAACTTTATTGTAGTCAATAATATTCAATAAGTCTAGCGGGTCACCGAACGTTGTTAGTGAAGATTAGATAGAATAAACTAGTTTAATTCACTTTCTTTCTCGTGCTCTCTGAATATAATCGCATTGTCCTCGAAACAGAGTAGAACTTGCTTAAATCAACAAGAAGACAATATTTGGTCATCTTTGACGAGGTTTTGGAACAAATAATGGATATTCTCCCCCCCTGAAAAGTAGACGGGAAGTGTACGTTAACACCGTAGAACAGATGACCTCTTATTAAATACCGGGACACGGAACTAAACAGCACATAGAATTTCTCAAGTAAAACGTGATATCGTCTCATCATCAATTCATAACAATTCCACCGTCGATAACCAGCGTCTGTCCGGTCATGTAATCACTATCTGGGCTTGCCAGATAGCTTACGCATTTAGCAACATCGGAAGGGACGCTCGTCCTTCCCAGCATAATCAAGTCGTCAGTAAACTTCTTGATCGTGTCACCTTTTTTCGCTCCCGTTTTTTTCCCAAGTTCCTCATCGATCAAATCCCACATGGCCGTTCCAACGATTCCAGGTGCATAACTATTGACGGTGATTTTGTGCTCTGCCAATTCCATGGCGAAAGCTTGAGTGAATCCTCGAACGGCAAATTTCGAGGCACTATAATGGGAGAGCAGAGCGAATGGTTTGAATGAGACGATACTTGGACATTTATTAGATCAAAATTGCAATTAAGGGTTTTGATCTATGTACGAACCTAGCAGCACCGAGAAGCTTACCACCCCCACCTTGCTTGATCATTTGTTTAGCAGCAGCAGTGTGGCAATTGAAAATGCCAAACACGTTGACCTCAAACATCCTCCTAACCTCATCTCCACTCAGTGATAATAGAGGTTTTACTTGTGCGATTCCTGCGTTGGCTATCATGACATCAAGCTTGCCCAGATTTTGAACAGAGGCCTCAATGAGACCTTCCACCTCATCAAGCTTCGAGACATCGGCCACATGACCGTATGATTCTCGGCCCATATCCTGGATTTCTTTGACAGTCTGTTGATAGTTAGTATTTTTGATGACACCTAGATAGTCTGATGGCGCTTGACCTCATCTATCCCGGCTCTGTTGGCGGATATGTCATTTATACAAACATCAAATCCATCTTCTGCCAATCGGAGGGCGATAGATTTGCCTCTGTCATTCTGTCAATATTTCACCAAGAGGTTTGGAAGGAGAGTAAGGAGTGCGCACATTCCCCTCGCAGATCCAGTGACAATTACGGTTCTCTTTCCATAATCCCTGGTTACAGCGGTACTACTTGCCATTCGAAACTGTTGTCGTTGACTTGTGGCTACACAAGGTCGCGTGATGGCACATGCGACAGTATTCCGTCGAAACGGCTTAAGGAAGGAGTTGAAGGACTTCATGGTTAAAGACTCGAAAATGGCGGTTATGGGGATTTTTGAATACGCAGCAACACCGTGATACATACCTATTTAACCCCATAGTCAAACGTAGGTTAATGAGGGGTATGATTATATGTGGTAAGGTTTACGGACTTACGGAGTTGCGGCCGCTGAAGTTGTACCTTCCCCACGATTTACCCCTCCTTGATGTGAATCAAGCAGCGGGTCCTGATATTGCTTGAGCCAAGCCGGGCGGATGCTATTTTTATCACTTCCACGTAGCCTTGAGACATGTGGAATTGAGAGAATCGTGATCTGTATCGGTATCTCTCAACCCACTACTGTACTCAGCAGAATACCAAGGGTTACTCGTTGCGTATTCAAGATCAGCTGAGCCCACTGACAGCGTCTGCTTCTGCTATTACATCTTGGTTGTTTCAGAGCATTAGCAGCATTCCGTAGTATGCCCGCACGGCCTACTCAGACCCAGTATTATTAGGCGAGATGCGAGGCAAAATTGCCGCGGGATTTATGTAGTATTGAATATGATACAGCCCATTGCCATGGCCCATGATGCTCATTGATGTGCATTTCTCGGAGCCAGATCATGGCTCCGTAATTTCATTGGAACATGGCTTCTGGTGTGCGACCTGGTGGGAATAAACTGTTTGCAGTATAGGAGATTGACAGACTACATGAAAAGTTCATTGTCACCAAAGACCGATAACCACAGGAACACGCCTATGAGAGCTGTGCAGATTCGTGTTCACACTTTCGCTTGTGTACCAATACCCCGAATTAGTCCCGTTGACAAGCTTATCAAAATGAAAGCTCGCCATAAAAAAGCAGCGGATTTCTACAAGGCTACGAAAGGCCAAACCAATTACAATCCAAGAGTATAGTGTATTATCGCCTTGCATAGGGATAATTGCTCGGAAGCTATTACTTCTCACTTCCGCAGAACAAAGTCGTGGGGTGATATGACACCAGATTATGGATACCCGCCTATATGATTGGCCACATACCCTGGGCATTATGCAGCTCGAGAGATTGTTTTCTGCAAGTAGCCACACTCTCCGTGGGGGCCCATTTCTACGAGTTATTGCTGTAAAAACATGGTTAGTTAGCTTAAAAATTTATCTTGAGTATGCCCAACGGCCAACTATACTCGTAGTCGAAAACAAATTGTTCTCTATAGCAAATCATCAGATGTAAAACGATATAACGAACCGAGTAGGGCCAAAGAGTTGCTACGTATAGTCTAGCCAAATGTGACTTCTATGTGTTAAGATGGTTGGAGGAATAAATACCTGCTAGGCATCACACTACAATCAAACAATATAAAGAAAGGCGCAATGGCAGGGCACCTTTGCGCCGAAGTAGCCCACATACACTACCAAGGGGGGCGTCGTAAGCTCATGAGCTATAATTATTTCCAAGAATAACTCCATTTATCCTCTGAACATCTAGAGCATCGAATAGAATCCATGGTCAACCGATAGCCCTTGATATCAGAGACACACCTGGCGAGATCCGATTGAATGGATTTTAAAGAATTCACGCTTTGGGTATCTGTATTTGATATTTAAGTATCTTGTTTGCATTGAGTAATTTCTGTGATGACCAAACAAGCAAGAAAATAAAGGGTGGCGGATGAAAACTTGCCACGACTTTACTCACGGGATAGAATTTACAGCACGTAATGGTGCCTATGACAAGCCTTGCGCTAAGAAACTAATGTAGAGGGAAACAGGTATAAATTAATAGCAAATACCACATGGAGGCCTGCCAAATATTGTATCGGCTCACCTTTCCACGCCGGGCAAAGATCAACCGAAGCTATTCGGACGAAGATCCATCGAAGGCAAGCCATGGAATGAGAGCCCATTGGGTGTAGTGCCGATAGCAACCCTGAAACGAATCTAGGTGGGCTTTGAAGAATTTAGGATATGCACGAATATGAAACATCGTAGGAACTAACCGCTCCCGTGGGATTGCACAGGGGATGCTGACCATTATCGAAGAGCTAGTCAGTTCAGGTTGCCTTAACTAGAAATAGCTGCATCCTCCTACTGCTGACCACGACGAATAGCTCATACTATTTACCTTTCGTTGCACGTCTGAATTTTAGCTCCAATCTGGTTACGTACTAGTTTAGGCATGTTGCTGCCACTTAGACTTGAGGATTGCGAAAGTAAGAACACGAAGCAAGCCTCACATTTTAGTCCTGCACTTCTACTTGATAAGCTGTAAGTAGGTCTTATTTTGCAAGGGTTTTATATTGATTTCTAGAGCTTGGCAGCCGAATCATCAGAATCGAAAAGTGTTGTGAATGCTGGGTACACTTCTCCAGTGAGATCACTTGCTTGCAGACTTCGGCCTTTCTTCGAAAATGCCAGTCTTGAGCATTCCTACGGCATATTAACATCCACCGGAACACATATGAAGTAAAGAAACGTACCCTTGTAATACTACTGCCGCCAAAAGCTGCAAGAGCTAGAGACTCAATTGCATCAATATCTCCGTCATGGTCCCATATTTTGTCCAAATATGCCTTTCTCCATGCTAAGAATGTTGCAATACTCCCAGTCAATGTATCACCTTGGCCACCACTTCTCTTCAACCCACCCTCAAGATCGCTGACAAACGTGTTGTCTCCATTGGATATATAGTCTTTCGCACCCTTTTGTATGATTGTGACGCCGCCAAATGCTTTCGCCAATTTCTCAGCGCCTTGCTCTGCCTTCAGGCCTTCAACATCAATGCCCTTACTCTTACACAGCCTTCCAAATTCCACTACATTAGGCGTCAAGATACACTCCTTATATCCCTGTACCAACTCTGGCTTTGTTTGTGCCAACATGAGACCGTCGGCGTCTAAAACAAATGGCATATTCATATCCCTAGCAGCCTGAAGAACCTTCGCACATGTTTCCTGCATCAATTTATCGCGCCCCAATCCGGGCCCAACCACTATTACATGTAATCTTGGTAGCATGTCTATAACGCCTTGGGCAATAGAGCTTGCCGATTCAGCCATTCGGGCGTGAGATGTCTGTCGCATTAATGGGTGCACCATAAGATTTGGCGAGTACGTTTTAATGACTTGTGCAGCTCCTGGTTCGCATATAACATGGCTCTACATGCCATAATGTTAGTACTAGCCACTTCATACGCAGCGCATGCGGAAGAATCATACCATGTCTGCACCAAGTCTTGCGCTGGCCATGGCAGAGAAATAAGGTGCGCCGGTATACTCTTCACATCCTCCTATTACTGCAACCCTGCCCTGTTGTCCTGAGAAGTGTCAATAAATTGAAATCGTTCCTTGTTGATGCGATGTACCTTTGTGGAATTTAGACAGCATTGGCGGGACCATCTTCCTAACTTTAGCTAGGAGATCTCTAGTCGCGGGTGACATGGCTTGATTATCTTCAGACATTTAATTAAACCTCAGGGAATAATTATTGTTTGTTTCTGTTGTAAGTAAAAATTATAGATTGATGTAAGAATGTTATTGAGCGACGAGGGGCAACTTTTTGTATACCTAGCTATGTACTGCTGGAAAAGATGACGTATCTGTAGAGAGTAGTATCGAACACAGGACATTAATTACTGTTAGTGACACATACATGCCTAGGTAGGTAAGAATTATTACAGCATCTAGGGACTCAAAACTTCTAATTCTCAAGTGCACGAAAGTGTTTTGCGCCGTACAAAATGTTTATGTCATTAAAATGAATGCGATATATTTTATCCTACAGAATCAGTGCGCTCATGCTATTGTGAATATCGGCAAAGCTCTTCCCCTTTTGTAATTAGACCCACAGGAGGTTCAAATGGAAACTGTTCGCATGTTTGATCTGTAAATTGGAGAGAGAAATAGCACTATAAAATATAATACGATCAATAAAAATCTAATATAAAATACATTTCTACAATTCCCTGTCCCTTCCCCTCACCTCACCAATGCGTTCTAGAAATTCTTCCATCCAATCCTTGTTACCTCCCTTGGTAGTCAAAAATTCCTTGCCATACCAAGTCCAGCATGAATCGCCTTTAAACTTCCCGTCACACTGCTTTTCTCCACCCTGAACAGTATCTGAGTCTGGCCAAACCCCTCTCTGAGCACCCATGTTCTCGTCCAGAAAGTTGTCCATCAAAAGTTGGATAATGCGCTTACGAACAATGTCGTACTCGGGGCCAGGGAGCAAGAACAGAGACTGTAAATATGACGTGCCGTTTTGGCCGAGGAATGACTTCTGAATAGCCGGGGATTTGATGAGGCCGTTGATCGCTGATATTTGAGATTTCAGAGTAGCAGGTGAGACATTAGAAGGCAGTTTTTGATCGAGAAGTTTGACGAGCTGGGCCTTCTCAAATTTGTAATTATGGCATACCGGTAGTATGACGTGGTCGTGGGATGAGGATAGGGATGTGATGGCATTTGGGTTGTTCTGTAGAGAATTGGAAATAATAGTGGAGGCTGCGTGATCATGATGTTCTCCAGGTTGTGTAGAGCCTAGAGCCATGAGACAGATCAGATTAGCCACAGCCTCTTGATCTGCAATTATTTCGGAGCCATAGTAGATGTCATGCGAGAGTTCAGCGAGCTCAGAAAGTGCTGTGTCAAGGGATGCGTCTGGGTTCTTCAAGTACTTTAAGGAAGCCTGGAACTTCTCATAGTCCGAAGAAGATGGAGGAGGTGGCTGTATCTTTCCATTATTATCAGAGGCCGGCGCGTTTGGAGGTAGTTGTGGTTCATCTACAGGCTCGATATCAACATCCTCTATGGTGACCAAGCCTTGTTCAGTTGATATTTCAACGGCCTGTAAATGCTCCTCGCCCTCGATGGGAATGTTGAGCCGAGCTTCCTTGTCTCCAGAGGATATATTCAATCGTATATGAAGACCTGGTGGTAGGTCTTGGCCCGGTTTAATAGTTTGAAAGTCTTTTGTTGGTTGGAAAATGCGAGGATAACAATCCACTTGATTTTCTGTGGGACAGATCAGCTCTGTGTCGGCTGATGGCGATGGAATTGGATCCATTGAAAGTGCCCGCGCAAATATCGGAAGACTGAGCCAAGCCAGGCTCAGTATGCTTCGAAGAGACAAGTGTACCATTTTGATGGCTTTTACTTAATCGGGGTTCTAGGAGGAAACTTGGACTATGTGTTGGTAAACCTCTTTATAAATCGGTTCAATCTGATACGATTGACAAAATTCGTTTGACCTTCCTTCGGAACCGTCTCAAGAATCTTCTATTCCGTTCTGCGATTTCAAGACTATAACAAGCTTGATTGAAGGATACCAAGTCAAATGGCTTCTTTTGGCCTTCTTCTTGACAATGCTTTTCAACTTGCCACTCGTCTAGAATCCACGTGTGGTTTGTAAAACAATCTTTCCCTTCCCAGGTCGAACGTAAAATAGGACAATTCTTCCACTTAACAAGATACCAAATGCGATGATTCTTCCCCACTGTTTCTGTAAGGATCTTTTCTGGAGGGTGTTCTTCGGAATCACTTTCTAAAGAGGCCAACGATTCAGCGGCGTCAGAATCTTCGACTTCGCTGTCTACATCTAAATCGAAAACGGGACCGATGTTCAAGGTATTTATATTCATCATAAGGACAAGTGGCACAGAAGCTACTTACCAGATCGCATCTTACTATTTTGATGTCATACCTAGTAAGGGTGGGCAGAATTCGGCCAAATTAGTATGACCGCCTTATTGGTAACCTTATCTATCATTGAAGCCTTAATCTTGAGGTATCTAAAAGTAATGTTACCTAGTCAATCGCCCGAATAGTATAGATATTAAACGTATTGAGTTGAAGGAAGTTGGAAGCAACCAATTGATTCACAACAAAAATGTATGCGCTCAGAAGAAAGGCGGTTCAATCCGCGGGAAGATTTACTGCGGGTCCTGCTCGAGTTTCGCGACGTTATGCTTCTGCAGAGCATGGAAAGACCGGGGATGAGGTTCACCACTTCGCTGGATCGAGTACTGAACATGGGCATCATCACGCTGGGCCCCAGGATGAGTCTCTAGGGGTTTGTTAACAAGATTGTACATTTGGAAGGAGAAAAAATCTAATTTTATCACAGACTGGATTCTATGTTGTTCTTGCAGCCATCCCTATCTCCATTGCAATTTACCAATATAACCATTCATCCAAGGACGGATCCCCCTCAAGTCTTACGAAATTGATCGACAGCTACTCTCAATACAAAGAAAAATGGGTGGCAAGGAACACGTTGCACACATCTATGATTGAGCAAGCTGCATACGATCGTAACCTTTACCAGAGTGCCCCGGGTAGCTCCCATATTGACTTAAGATTTCCCGAGTTTGTTACCTTGCTTACGTTCGATTCCAGGACTGACTATTGATCTAGGACTTTCAATACCGGGTCACCATTTAATGTACCAGCAGGTCATGGGGCAAGGAGCATGGATCAGTTGGTTGCGCATTACGAGAAGATCAATCAGGAAGCCGAAGAAAAGAAGCGTTGAGAAGAAGAATAAAAATACCCGTACATATTGTTCCAGAGAAGCTCTCGCCTTGCAGATGATGTCGGCGAATGCACTTACTTGTTTGCCAAGTTGGCGATAAATTCTCGAAGTATTTGCTCTTAAAAGTAAATCGTCTTGCAATAGCTGAGTATGAGCAAAGGCTAGAAGATGCATCTCGTTGTGAATACAGGTTTCCATTCTCAAAAATAACTCGTCTCTCCCTTCCAGCTCCAGCGTAACACGGTTTGCCTAACTTCCATAAACTCCAGTTTATTCAGTGTTTCCTCACAACTCCAGACCGAAGATAGGGTCTCCAAAAGTATACAGCATTTTCCCGCAACATATATTTTCTCTTGCAACCACCATTCAACTATCCCACCAAAGGCATGGGCCCAAGCCAACTTCTTCCATTGAAGCTTTGATTTTATAGGGAGCTTCTCTCTTTTTCTCTGGTGTCTTGTTTGGGTCGTTTGGGTTCTCCGGCCCTACTGGTGCATTATCAACCCATTCCTCACTGTCAACCCGAAAGCGAACGGATTCTTGGTTATCAAAAAAGAACTCTTCACCCTCGTTGATCCACATGAAAAGTTGTTCATTGTGATTGCTAGTGATAATCAGAATACAGTGCCTAGATACGAAGAAAGTATGCACGGCGAGTAACTTACAAGTGTGAGCCTTGAGGCAGCATATACGCAGGGACAAATATCTCATCGAAGAAATGCGTACGAACTTTTTGAGTTTTAGTAGAGCTTTACAAACCTAATGTGTATATACTGACGTCTAATCCCACCTTCAACGGCACTACTGATTCTTCCAGTCAGGATTTCATGTTTGAAAGGTCTAAACACTATGATTCGAAATTCCACTAAATAATGATCAATGACTTTCATAAGTTGAGATGGAATACATAGATCGCATACCATTAACATTGACAAGACCGTCGCCATGACCAATCAGACCTTCTGAGGCAGATAGAAGATCATAAAAGCATATACAAAGACCGATTTTCTGTATAACTTTATTGGCATATTTCAAATTGATATTATCCTCAATCGCTTGGCTAGTATCTTTACCAAGATCAGCTGGTGCAATCTGAACTAGATCTGCAATTTTGGTCTATTAATAAGTTAAATGTGTTGTGCTTTAAAAATTTGATATGAGAGGAGGAACTCACCAGAATGAACATGATGATATACAAATGATGACCCTTTCTTCCTCCTTGTATGCCCTCGTTTCTCAACCCTTGAAAGTTTAGATTTTGTATATTGAGTGGTAAGATTATCTAACTATAAACCAATGGATATGTTAGATTTTGACAATGAAATGAGAAATATTGAAGGGAAGAAAGGAAAGAAAGGAAAGAAACAGGAGGTGAGGAATATTGAAGGGTTACTTTTATCTTTGGATTCACTCTTTTTCTTTCTTTTTGGTTGAGATAGATAGAAGTATGGTAACAACTTTGTACTGGTACTTTGATAAATTAAATTTAAAATCTTTCAAACAACAACCCTATTAATAAAATGGAATGCACCCAAATACTTCTTTTTTTTTTAACCGTACTTATATTATTAGTATTTCTTTTCTTCTTCCCTCTTCCTTATTCCTTCAAACAAACACCAATTAACTAAATCATTTACTCACTCTTTAAAATCGTTTGTTTTGATGATTTAAGATATCACGATATTTATTCTATCAATTTTTAACAAATCTTCATTTTCTTTTCCATCCATCCATCCATCCATCTTAAAAAAAGAAAAGAAGAGTCCACTCACTCACCCATTAAAATTCTGGGTCACCGTAATATCAAGGATATTTTACCTGTCTCTCCATAATAAAACCATCAAAATTACAATTTAATTGGTTAAAAGTTGTGCGACATCTTTCTAAACAAATCCCGACTTCCGACTTTTACACTAACAATTCAAACGGAAGAGCTGAGTGAGAGAGAGTGCTGGAGAGAGAGAAAGCAAAAAGACAAGACTTTCCTTAAAAAGCTAAATTAGTAGCATTATGGCACAAGGCAAGCTCTTACCTTTTTGATTTCAACTTATTCATTTTTACTTATTTCGGACTTTTCTTATTATCAACACGGTATTCTATCAATTTCATATTTATTTCATCAATTGACATATCATCAATTTTATTCAACAGATTCCAACCACAATAGGCAGCATCGCGCTGGTCCTTATAATCAACTTGGTCCTTTCCGACGATCACATCCCCCGAACACTTCACAACCTCAACAACATCATCAGAACAGAATGGCGGGCACCCAGCATTACAATTTTCCACCTCCGCCACCACCTCCCACAGGTTATCCTCAACAAAACCAACAATATGGCTACCAGCAGCAACCGCCTCCCTATCAACAAACGCGTGGTGGTGGTCCTCCAAGAGGTATGCCTCAGGGTCCCCCACAAGGTCGAGGCCCTCAACAGCAGAGCTCAAGTAATGATTACAACCCGCACAAGAATCAGAGTACTGAATACAACCCGCATAACCCGTATATAGGCCCGCAAGCTGGTCCTCAAGGTTCTGGTCCTGGGCCCTCTGGTTCGCCCAATAATTATGGTCCTCAGCAACCTCAGCAATGGCAACAGCACAATCAACATGGCCCCCCTCAACAACTACATCAACCACCGCCACCACCTGTCGCTCTGCAGCCGCAAAATTATCATCCAAATTATGCTCAGCACAACGCTCAGCATAACTACACACCATCCTATGGTCCGCAACAGCCTCCTTTTCAGCAACCACAGCCTTTGTATGGACCCCCCGCGCAACAACCGCACCAAGGCCCACCTCAACAATGGCAAGTTCCACCGCAGTTTAACGGGGCAAGAGGTCGCGGTCGTGGCGGTTTCAATAATGGGCGTGGTGGTCATGAAGCACCTCTCATCATGGGTCCCCCAATCCGTATGGGGTTTGATAAGGAAATGGCTCAAGCGGGCAGCTTTCCTCAACAGTATCCAAATCATTCGAGTCCTCCTGCTCCATTTCCCCAACAATCCTTTCAAGGCTATCCGCCACCAAACTTCAATGGACAGCGTCCGCCCCTAGACCCCAATCAGTTCAACTCAAACCCTAACCGGGCTAGAGGCAATGCGAACTTTAGAGGTAGAGGCCGCGACTTTCAGTTTCGTGGTCGTGACAACAATCGTTCTCAGTTTAGTGGCAATTCACATTCACATTCACATTCACACTCTCCTCAAATGCATTCTAGAACTGCAGGTGCAGCAGACAATGCAAAGAAGAACAAGAAAAAGCGCAGAACAAATACACTTGGTTTGACACCAAATGGCGTTGATCATGAGGATAGCGACGACGAAGTTGATGATGTTGACGAAGAAGCTCGTTTGGTTACTTTGCTTGGACCCGATACCCCACAGTATGTTTTTAAATGAAGAGTCTTGAAGATTAGTTCTTCTTGTTCTTTGCTAATCGATTCTAGGTTGCCTGAAAATCTCGATGCATGGCTTGCAGAGCGCAAAGCCCGTTTCCCTACGAAAGCTCGTAGAGAGGCAGCTGCTGAAGAAGCTCGCCTGCGCCATGAACAGGGCCAGAACAATGCGAAGCCCAAAAAGGAATCTGATGGAAAGTCTATCAAGAAAGAAGACGGAGAGTCTAAACTTGAGAGGCAACAGCGCAAGGCCGAAAAGCTTAGACTGGAACTTGAGAAAGCAGAGCGTAAGATTCAAGATATCTCTGGTGGAAAGCGCAAGCGTGAAAATGGCGACGAGGGCGATGAAGACCGTGGTCAAGTGAGCGATGATGATTCAGATTCTTCTAAATCAGATTCCGAAAACTCGAAACCAGATGCTATGTCATCCCGCAATAATGGTGCCCATCGTCTTCCACAACCACCCAAGGCTCAACTCCAACGTCACTGCAAGTACTTTTCGACTGGTGGCACATGCGGCAAGAAGGGCAAGTGTCGCTTCGTTCACGACCAGGAAGTCCGTAATCAAGCTCTGCGCGAAAAAGAGTTGAATGGTGGCAAGATGACTATTGCACAACGTCTCATTCTCAACGACACTGCAAAGGATGATCTGACCATCTTGAAGTCTATCAAGTACCTCAAGGAGAAAGGCTTGATGACAGATATGTCCTCCAACAATGCACCACCAGCAGAGGATGAAGTTCATTTCAAGGGCGAAGAGAACGAATACGCCGATGTCTAAACACCTTCCTTCTCAGGGCCATATAAGATACTCATTCATTACAGCGGGGCGCAGGGTATATTGCACATACGCCCAGGCGGGATTCTCGACGTGTGCTGATAGTATTAAGCTGGGGGATGAGAAGATCAAGGACAAGATGTTGTTTGATGAGTTTGAGGTTCTCATCCTCCACTTGACATCAATTATACGATCCACTTGTCATCGCAATTATACGAGGTTTTTTGCAAAGTCATGATCTCAGTGCTTCGCGCTTGCTGCTCTGTTCAACTGCACCACCACTTACTTTGAATTTCGCTTCCGCCATGTGGAGAGCTGGCGAATCCGAGGAGGTTTATGTTATCTTGTTTTCTCAGCAATTTCTCTAGTCCATGATGGGTCACCTCGGATCTTCTCTTGTTGTCATGCGGCTTTGTACTAATATGATTATATTTCCTAACCTAATACGAAAATCGAAAAGGAACAAAAAATTTCATTTCTGTCTTGTTTTTTTTCTCTTCCAATAACATTCTCGACAGTTCACTGCTCACCCTGGTACCTGGCGCTTTTCAAACATGAATTGCCATATCATATGTCTGATGAGAAGTCTACCTAGATCGGAAATGCTTGGTGTACGTCAACACTCGAAATTGCAATTGTACATTAGTTTGGCATCTGGTGCCAGCATGGAAAAGGAGATGTGTGTTATTAATCAGGGTGTTCGTCAGGGAATAGAATACAAGAATTAAACATGGATTAAACTATATTCGCTTGATAAATTGTGTATGTGTCTTGTAGACAAGTAGTAGAAACCCAAATGATGGTAACTTCGATCTGTAGACCTGCTGTGATTCTTGACTAAACTAATAAATAAGTCTTATACATAGGCTTCATTGCCTATATCAGTCCTCGTCGCCAGTTTTTCACGAAGCATGTAACTCTAAATCTATGAGGGGAACTTCTCGCAACTGCGCCCTGTCGGCATTTTTGATGAACGACAATCATAATGTCATTCCCCGGTGGCCTAATTCCCTGTTATCATTAGGTCGTATTATCCTACCCTACCCCACATCCACCAAGAAGCAAGTCATAAGTACATGTGCATTGTGCGTATTAGGGGGAAACTCTGCAGATTGGATAGATTGATGCTAGTAACTGGTAACTGGCAATAATATAGTGATTGGTATTTAAGAAGCAGTATCGGGATACAAGGTGGCAGGTTCTCAAGGTTGATTATAGGCAAAAGTATGATGTTCGGAGATTGAGAACAGCGGAAGATGATGCATTCAAAATTTCAAGTTTGGAAGGGAGTTGATCTGAGAGTAGGATGATGGATCTTCATGGGTATGTGATAGAGCTTAGTAAGTAGTCACAGTCATGGTTTTGGCGCGCATTAAACAAGAACACTGCAGATAGTTATGGGAATATAGCATAGGACGTGACTGTTTGTATTTTTGCGTGTTGCTTGCTATCAATTATAGTTGTACTATAACAACGACGATAGATGCTGATCATGTTCTTTATAATCACTCGCAAATCCGACCGACCCATCCATAAAATCCCAATTGGCACAAATGTTTTGTATCCTGATAATTTACTTGAGGGGAATGAAACGGGAGGAGTGGGTGGCACCAATACCGGGTCTTCCGTGCTTGACTGGTCGGCTATATTGCTGTTAGCAACTGTTCCGCAGAGCAATTCTTAAGAAAAGAAAAAGAAAAAAAGCAGGATACTTACTAAGAGATAGAGAATTCAGCCAAGTAGTGTCCAACCATTTCAGGCTTGATTTCGACTTGGTTGAACTCCTTTCCAGAGTAGATGCCAATAACGGAACCGATCATTTCTGGCACGACAATCATGTCTCTGAGATGTGTCTTGACCAAATCTGGCTTCTCGTTGGGCTTGGCCTCTTGCTTCGCCTTACGGAGCTTCTTGATGAGACCCATGGGCTTGCGCTTTAAACCACGGTTGAAACGACGGCGAGCACGGGCGTGGACAACATCGCGGAGTTGGTCTGAGGAGAGATCGAGGAGTCTGAATATGAGGGTTAGCTACAATGAGATCCCCTTTGATATTCATGTTGTAACTTTATTGTTGTGGGAGGCATACTGGTTGAGGTCGATTCCACGGTAGGAAAACTTGCGGAAAGATCTCTTTGCCTTGAGCTCGGCGGCCTTTACGGCATCCTAATGATGGAAGAAAAAATAGGTTAGCTTGTTTGATTCTTTCTTTTGAACTGGCCATCATGGAATGAATTTTCATCGGCAGGTATAGAATAGGGTGATAGTAATCAATTGCTCACATAGTCTTCGTCAGCCATCTTGTGGTAGGTAGCTTTTCAAAAGTTGTCGAAAAGATGGAGTTGTCGTAGTTGTCGCTGGGTCTAAGTCTAACGAAAGTGATTGTAGTAAATTTGCGATTCCAACTCTCGCTTAATATTTCTTAGCGCGAAATAGGGCAAATGATTGTGAAAACCCCCACGGCCAGAGGAAATTAAAATCCTATACAGGGATTTGGAGGGGTTTGACGGTTCGAGGCTTTGATGGAGTCTTAAAAGGCTGTAATCATTTAATCTAGTGGATCAGAAGTCTAATTTTGAAGTCAAGTCAACTCTACTATTGTCTTATTCCAAATTTTGAAAGCATTATTAATAAATTCTGACTTTGTGGTAGGTGTTAGTGATGCTGATGCTGATGCTGATATTTATCCATAATTAACATTCATTTCATTAATTCAATACGTGGACCAGGAAAACTACATATAATATGGAGGAAACACGTTTCTATTACTCTATTTTGCATGTATATATCTTGTTCATGAGAAGATTCATAAAACCAAATCCATTTATCCCCATGACATGCAAATGACAGGCGAAGCCCGCACGATTCCTCCCAGAAGCTTCGATAAGATACTCCTCCGGTAGGTCGAGAGTAATGATTCCGTTGTAACATCAATTGACTCCTTAGTCGAAAAGACCGAAACCCATATCCTCGTCGGATTCTTCTTTCTCTGTGAAAACAATAAGCAAGCGTCAACAATCGGTATCTAACAAACGTACCCTCTTCTTTCTCCTCAACCTTCTCCTCAGCTGCGGCAGCTCCTCCAGCGGCAGCACCACCGGATGGGGCAGCACCACCACCGCCACCAGATGGGACGGATGCCAACTTGGCGGAACCTTCGGTGATCAACTAATAACATGGTCAACTTTGTACAACTCCCATCATTTGTATATCATGCTAACCTCTTGGATATTCTTGCCCTCGAGTTCCTTGATGAGGGTTGAGAGACGCTCAGAGTCGGCCTCGATTCCAACGGATGCGAGAACTGCGGTGATGTCCTTCTCAGATGGAGCGGAGTTACCACCGAGGGTGAGGAGAAGGTATGCTGCGAGATGCTTCATTTTGAAAGCTACAAACAAAAATTGTCAGTCAATGAAAAATGCGAATTCATACAAGTTCTTGCTGAGCGTAACTTGTATTTGAGCGTCGAATTGTATTTGAATGTTCGACTCTTTGAGGAAATATCAATTACTCACATTTATTTGGTTAATAGAAAGAAGAACAGGTATATCAATCGATTTAACCGCGAAGTGAGGCGGAGACTGAAATTTCAAGTTCTGAGTTTGAAGTTGTGTAAAATTTGATCGTTCGTGGATTGTGGATATCGAATTTGATTCAAAATTTCGCAAAAAAGTTATTGTGCGGGTGTAATTATCAAACTAATCCGAATTTGGAAATGCTATAATCATGTGACTTTATTAGTCAGGAATAAAGGACTTCAAAAATTGTACTTACTACTTTTAGACTAGGATAAAAGAACAACCCTTGGTGGGTTTTGTTACTGCCCTCTTCATCTTTAACTTTTCATAACAACACAACAAACAAACAAATCATTACAAATAGGACTTATAGTCATTCTTCCCTCGTAGTCCTGTTTAATAATTTGGTACCTTCGAGTTCCATATTTCTTATTCCCATTTCTACGAATATTTCTTTCTTTCTGATGCACTACAAGTAGTTCGCAAACCACGCGATCAGCGTTTGAGTTGTTCATTGTTTCTTCAGAAGGAGCCTTCGACTTCCTTTCTCTTACCGTAGTACGAGTACGTCTTACAGAATGCCGGTATGTTTAGAGCACCTACAAATTTTAATCTTAAATCCTATTTCATACTGACTCAATCAAGATCGGTGATCTTCTTGCCCAGATTTCGGGAGGCCCGAGTCCAACCACGTCGACCGCCACAATACCAGCAAAGCGAAAGGCCAATGACGAGTTGAGGAAACCGGTTGAAAAATCGCAGAAGACAAATATGTCAAACCTTTCGAGGCCAATAAGCCAAGCTCGTCCAAATGCGGTTGATACGAGCATGCGCAAGATGAAGATCGATACCAACAGACAGCGACCAACTCCGAACTCGGCTAACACAACATTCAAAAATGGCCAGCCGACCCCACCTCCATCATCCACCGATTCGTCAAAGCCTGCTAAGAAGGGTTCATTTGCTGAGATCATGGCAAGAGCAAAGGCTGCACAAGCTGCACAGGCTAACCTAGGACAAGTTGGAAAGATTCAGCACAAATCCATTCAACGTATCGAGAAGGCACCCTCCAAACGGGAAATTGCGATTGCGAAGGCGCAGAAGGGAAAGACTATTCAAAAGGGATTGAGTTCGGATTCAAAATTTCAAAGGCTAGGACAGAATCCTCTGCGAAATGGACAAAATGGAGCCAAATCAGTCAACACGAAGGCAGAGCCGCCTGCTCCAGAGAAGAAGCCAAAGAAAGCTGCCACGGCAACTACAGGGTACGCCGGGACCGCTCGCCCAAAGCCTGGTGGAAGCAAGTCTACCACGAAGTCTACAGCCCCAGCTTACTCGGCTCGCAATGGATCTGGCAGTCGTAAAAAGGACCTTGACCGCTATTACGCCACCGATGAAGATGAAGATGAAGATGACGATGAAGATGATGGAGTGGATGATGGTATTGAGGAGGGTTATGGTTCTGATGGTTCTTCTGACATGGAAGCAGGAGCTTGGGATGTTGAAGACGAAGAGAGAAAAGCTGAGCGTATCGCAAAGCAGGAGGATGCTGAAGCACTTGCCGAGGAGAATAGACTTAAGCGCGAGAAGGCCGAGAAACGAGCAAAACTTACTGCTATGGCGGCAAAGGTTCGACGATAAATATGTTGCAACTGGCGGGTGTTAGACGGAAGAGCAATCCCAGTGTGGGTGGGTTATTACCTTTGTGATATTCTATGGATGCATTTGTCTGTTATTAGCGATCTGGAGTTTTTTGGGAGGGACAGAGGTCACATAAGCATTGCAGGCGCAACCTCATTCGTAGCTGCTTTGCTACGACGGTAATGCTGTTTAACTGGTTACTAAAGTGGGTTTGCTTTTACTGCGGCGGTTTGGCTAATAGATGAATACTTTACCGATAAACAAATAGTCTGTATAGAATTTGTTACTTTTCTTCACATTTTCGGAACCTAGTGGGCCTGGCTATCATGTTATTCGAAGAGGATATATGCTCAATTGTCTCATGTTTTCATTTGTGGTCAGGCAGGCTACGCATTTAGGTAGATCAACCACTAACAACGACGGCACATTGTCAAACTGTCTTCTACATCACTTTCAGACAATCTCACAAAATACGTTTTCCGTAGCAGCCATATTGCGGAGCGAAATTACATAGACATAGGAATTGCAGATAGAATTCCACACGCTTGATTCGATTTAATTTGTGAGATTGCAGAAACCTATACATCTATTATCTATTATCTATTACCATCCACCTCCACCTCCACCGCCTCTTCCTTCATGTTCCCCCCCTCTGCCTCCATGCTCACCACCTCTCTGTTCCCCTCCTCCAAATCCACCTCCACCTTGGTGCTCCCCTCCATGAGACCTCTGCTCTTGAAATCCTCCACCTCCTCCACCTTGATGCTCACCTCCATGAGATCTCTGCTCCTGAAATCCACCTCCACCTCCACCACGCTGCTCATGTTGCTCTCCACCGAATCCTCCTCCTCCATGCTGTTGCTCCCTGCCTCCGAATCCTCCTCCTCCATGTTGCTGCTCACGTCCACCTTGCTGGCCTCCAAATCCACCACCACCACCACCACCTTGGTGGTGTTCTTGTCCTTGATGGTTTCCACCTTCCTGTTTTTTTGTTAGTTTGAGGTCTTGAGGTTTTATGTAGGTGTGTATAATTTTGGTGTTTTTATTTTCTCTTGTGTCGTTTTCCATTGAAGAAAAGAGGAAAGAAAGCAGGGACAGGAAGGATGAGAATAAATGGAAGAGGTAAACTTACAAAGCGTTGTTCTCCACCATGCTGACCTTCCCCATGTCGACCTTCTTCACGTCGACCTTCACCATGTTGACCTTCAGACTGATGATGGTTTCCTTCGATTTTGTCTTTGAGCGATCCTAAGAGTCCCATATTTGCGGTTTGGTTTGTTTGATTTGTGGATTCGATTGATTGAATGTGTTTTGTAGAAAGGATATTTGTATTTCGTGTTTTATGTTTCTCTTTTTATAGAAGAAGTATAGATGCAGATGCAAAGTAGAAGAAAAGAAGGACAAGAGGGGAAGAAAGGTATATATTTATATATCCAAATTCCAAGCGTTTACCTACCTATCTACCAATTTGTCCATATACACTCTAGTAATACGTACATGCCAAGGTACGAGAACTTGTTACTTACCAAGGTCAAGTGTAGTTAGCATTTCCATTACCTATTTAGTTAATTACTGAATATGCGGGTATCATGCAATCATGCAATTACTTAGCATCCAATTCCCAGTCCACGTTGTTGTATGCATCTAGTCACTAGTCTCCCATCATCTTGGAACTTGGTATATACTTGATACATACTTGAATTTGAATGTTGAACCTTATAACTCTTGCTTGCAGAGACAAGTTATGAGTTACATTACATATCATATACCGGTATACGTGCATACATATCATCTGATTCTCATACCGGTATACATCGCAGAGTACTATACCCAACACATCCCATCACATCACATAAAGATTAACTTAAAGCAAAGAAGAAAAGCACACCACTTTCTTTACCTACCATACTAACCTAGAGAATCCCAGATACGCTCTCTACCTACGTGTTAACAACAGCCACAATCAAGTCAGTCCCAAAGCAAACAAAAGGCCCCTCTATCCTCTCCAGCTTCCCACTCCAACTCCAACTCCACTACAATAATACGTACTATAAAACTGTAACTTGTCAAGCTGAAATCTGAACTCAAATAGATTACCCCGCTTAAGTTCCAAGCATTAATATGTATCGAAAAAAAAATCGAGGTGGCTTGGTAGTGGGGCACATACGTACGCACGCGTCGCCATTTTTCGCCTGCTGCTGTGAAATACTGGTAAATTCAACTAGAAGTACAGTATGTACAGACGATGTTTAAGCTTTAAGGTGAGAAAGGACTTTAGAATTCTTGGAGACATAGAAATGGGACGTCATATCATGTCATGTCATTCATTTTTCATCCATTGTATGTCGTTGACCAGGTTCAAGTTAAACTTGATGTTGATACGAAAATACGAAAAATAAGGTACCGTAGTCAATGGTCATGTTAATGGGGTTAAGTAACTACTGTAGGTACCGTACGTCATGGTATGCATAGATATTTCTCTCTATTAATAGAATACGAGTATGCTCTACTCATAGCGTATGGTTCGAGTTATTGGGTATTGCTATAATTATATTGTACAGGATTTGAGCTCTTGATATGCGTATAAAAATATACATGTGGTAGCACGCATGTGCATCCGCGAAGACATTGTGGCGATTGAGTCACCTACTGTCTGCAACTGCGGTCCCCTCCTATCTAAAAGTATTTAAGTAAGGCCCACAGTCGATTTTATATAACTGATTGTGTGTGTGCTCCTTAGTGACTAGTCACAGGGCTATTGTTCTTCGAAATGATCGAAGCATACGTAAAATCGAAGCTTCAATTTCGAGATGAACTCCGAGATTTTATCCCTTTATATTATTTCCTGGTATCCTTTCCGTAACCTTATCCAAATCCCTTCGATCGATTTCCCGTCAATCTACTGGAGGAACAGCTTTTTCAATCAACTGTGCCAGCATATCAATATGCGAAACAAGATTCCCATTGAATCCTTCTTCTGGCTTCGGAGTACCATCTGAATGCCAACAAGCACCCCATGTGTCCTCATCAATCTCCCCTTCGTGATGCACGATCTTTAAGGGCCAGTCCATTTTAGGCCACCACTCTCGAGGTAGAAATCCAAATATTCCCATGACCTCTTTTTTGGCTACTCCTTTTAACCACCATATATCATCAACAATGCGAGTTAGCGCGAAGAAACATGCAGTAATTACCAAAGTTCGGGGGTCCTGCTCAGCCATAAGATCAATAAACCGACGAGATACTGTAGCCGCAAAGCCTAGGATTCGAGCTCGTTCTGGCTTCTTATGAGCCCACGTGAGCATAGCAACAGCATGTTCATATGCTCTACGCGTGTCTGCATCGATGGTGGAATCTTTTCCGGTATCGTCTATGCCTTCTAGCAAGAACGCAAAGAAACTTTTACGATCTGGATCCAAATCTAATACTAGCGGCGGTTGCCCATTGATTATAGGAAATATCTTTTCCGAGTTGCGAAGCCATCGCCAGGACGTTATGACAACTGTCTTCACTCCCTGAAACGAATGAAACCACGACAGTGGAGGGCTATAGTTAAATTCCGGGCCGCCGTCATTCTCAGTTTCGAAGCGACGTGAAGCCGAAGCTTGAAAAGCCACAAGGGCAGCAGTAGAGAAGAGTGCCTCGGCGTTATACTCCGACGGGCCCCGGTTCAACAATTGAGAATACTGTTGGAGAGCTGAAGCCATGTAGCCATGAGAAGCACGCACTGCCACAATTAGTAAGTTTGAATCCCTTGTACTTGCCGGGTTGGGATAAGAGAAATAGAATGACACCACTTACCTAAACTCTGGTCCTCGGGATGAAGAGTTCGCAAATGAAGAGCTGCCACGGCTAAGATGGCATCCATAAGAAAGGGGCGATCGTAAGCAATAGCGGGTACATCGACAGTCCAGGCCACTTGTTGACTTGAGTTATTACTCAAAGTCTTTGCGGTAACGCTGCTAGATGTTAACAGCTGCACGCCATATAATGCACCGTGAATGTGAGCCGTGGGGTTTAGGTCAGGCACGAAAGTTGAGAAATGTACACAATAAAAACATATAAACTTACGCGGTATAGTGATGCATGAGTTTCAGTTCCAGGGCGCGATTGTTAGTGGAGCCAGCATGGTGGCGAATTACATTGGACGGCGATTGATATAACGGCATCACCGAAGAAACTTCAGAAGCAGGCGATTGCAATTGACTCATTTCCATAGAATCCGAGAGACTTTGGTTGAGTGCAGAGGGGGTATGAACCATTGGCGAATCGGGAGAATTAGAGAAATCACATGCAACTCCATGTTTTTGGCAATTTCCGCACTCTGGATGAACCTCATCACCTATTATTCGATGTTAGTTGTCTCTTCCAATCCTGAAGCAAATAAAGGTGAAGTAAATTATAGGAAGATGAGAAGATAATGATAATAATAATTTCATGGTAATACTCGATACAAAGAATATAGGTAATAACTCACACTAAAAGAAGTTAGTATATCGGACCCATTCCTTCACATAACAATATGGAGGGCAATAGCTGACCTTGATTTTCCTTTGCTTGCATCGGTGACAACCAGCTTTAGATTTCTTATGAGACCTTCTTGGCGGCATGATTGCCTTCCTTTACTTCCTTAAATTCCTTTATAAAAAAAACACGAATACGACAAATGAATGTATGGTTGATCAGGGGATACAATAAGGCAGAATTGACCTATAGATGTGCATATTGATTGGGATTTAGTTGTGGCACATCCATAAAAAAAAGTCGCAAATTGTATACAATACAATACCTATAATTCCGACTTGATATATCAAAGAAGCAAATTCGTTTAAATCTGACGTTGAAGTAGATGATGAAGGGTTGAAGGTTGAAGTTGTGAAGGTTGTTAAGGTCTGAGATGATATATCTATCTAAACCTAAGTAGGTAATTTAACGGATGACATATTAGCCGAATCCCGAAAACTAAAGGAGATTGGCTTGCATAAAAAAAGAATAAAAAAAAAAGAATAAAAAGGATAATTAAGAAGAAGTCTTTTACCAAAACTACCTGAGGATGCAGTTTACCTGTGAATGAATTTATATACATCCAGTAGTCAATTTCTCTTCCTATCCTTCCCGATGTTTTTATCCTTCCAACTACTTATTTAGATATAATAGTGTTACTATATTATTCTTTAGGACCGAATTCCCAATATATTTTATGTTTTATATTACAAACAAATCGAGAAGATTCTTCAATTTTACTTACTTTAATTGCTGTATTATGGAAGGAAGTTCATGGGTACGTACCTACATTCTACATATATTATTTGGTGCGGGGAATGAATGACAATGACGATGATTACAACGACGGCGATAGCATTTATCTATAATCATAGGTTAAATACTACCGTACATACTTGTTCTATAATTATCATTATTTAATAAAATATAAATTATTGCGTGCTTTTGATTAACAATTCTTTTATTTTTATCCTTTGTTTAGAATGCATTCCGAGTAAGTCTATTGGACTATTGGATTGGAATCCAGCACGTCAGCCATGAATATTTACGGTGTGGAAGTAAGACTGTACTGCTAGGTAATAAGTATTTACAATTCATCTAGCATGACCTAGAAAACCTCTAACGACCCCCCTAGGTGCATTATAAATTATTAACCGCTACTATCCGCATTTAGTATCCTTTTTTTTTTCTTACAAGAGTACGAAAAGTATATAAGAACTTAAGAAGTCTTCATCTCAATCTTCATTCCTTACGACTTGCCGTTACTTGAACTTGGTGCTACCACAGACAAATAGATAGGCAAGGATATATTCAGATATCGGTTTAACCCCGCGTTTAGTTTTCAAGACATACATCCTCCAAAAATCTTCAAAATGACTCTCTCGATTGTTGATCATCCCATTGAGACTCCACCACGCGCTCCATCGCCTGTTCATCGATTTGGAACTTTAGCAGTTCATGCTGGCTCACCTCACGATCCCGTAACTGGCGCCGTTATTGAATCAATCTCCCTCTCTACGACATTTGCACAAACCGCTGTCGGAAAACCAGTAGGCGCATTCGAATACAGCAGAAGCTCAAACCCTAATCGTGAGAATTTCGAGCATGCTGTTGCAGCTCTTGAGCACGCAAAATATGCTTTAGCATTTTCTTCGGGTTCTGCTACAACTGCTACTATCTTGCAGTCGTTGGCTGCGGGCTCCCATGTTATCTCGGTTTCTGATGTATATGGTGGAACACACAGATATTTCACACAGGTGGCTAAGGCGCATGGGGTGAAAGTTACCTTTACACCGGAAATTGAAGTGGATGTTGTCGATCATATTACGCCCGAGACGAAACTTATTTGGATCGAAACTCCAAGCAACCCCACCCTTCGACTTGTGGATATCAGATCTGTAGCAACGGCAGCGCATGAACATGGTATAATGGTAGTGGTCGATAACACCTTCTTGAGTCCATACGTACAAAACCCGCTCGATCACGGTGCCGATATTGTCGTTCACTCGGTTACTAAATATATCAATGGACACTCAGACGTAGTGATGGGTGTGGCAGCTTTTAATTCTGATGAAATGAAGGAGAGGTTAAGCTTTCTACAAAACGCTATCGGCGCAATCCCTTCCGCATTCGACAGCTGGCTTGCTCACCGTGGGCTGAAGACTCTACATCTGCGAGCTAGAGAAGCATCTACCAATGCGACAGTAGTAGCCAATGCTCTCGAAGCATCACCACATGTTATCGCTGTCAATTATCCAGGTCTAAATTCTCACCCACATCGCAAAATCGCTCTCAAGCAACACAGGAATGGTATGGGTGGGGGCATGCTCTCATTTCGAATCAAAGGAGGATCCGCAGCTGCAGAACGATTCTGCCAAACAACAAACATTTTCACTTTGGCTGAGAGTTTAGGAGGTGTCGAGAGTCTAGTTGAAGTACCAAGCAGTATGACACATGCCGGTATACCAAAAGCTCATAGAGAGGCCATCGGTGTTTACGATGATCTAGTACGCATCAGTTGCGGAGTCGAGGATGCAGAAGATTTAAAAGCAGATGTTTTGCAAGCTTTGGAGAAGGCTGTCGTGTTTCCTAAAATAACCAATGGGTTGAAAAATTTGTAGTCTGAGGGCATATATTAGTTCCTGCTTGCTGTCTGCCTTGGCAGATATATCCAAGATTTTGGCATTGATTTCAGGCGTATTTCGGAGGGTTTTCCCTATAGGTAGATGCATCAGAACCTGCATCATGTTATAGATTGCGAGGTTATTTATGGTTTTTTTTTTAACGAAATAGATATAGACATAAAGCGATCGCATTCATCAAGTATACCAAATAAATCATTGCGCAAAAAATATTGCCATTACACATTGCGACATGTGCTTGCAGTTCTCTAATTCCCATATCATCAGCATCGTCACAACACAACTAATAGCAGTCCCATTCCAATTTCAATTGCCATGAATAACCACACCATGTAGCAAACAATCCACAAAGATCAAATACCCAAAACAAACTTCACACCCTCGCAACAATTCTTTAAAAACTGCCCGCCCCCATTCTCAATTCCATACATGGCAGGAAACATCCAATAGTAATGCGGAAACCCATCATAAAAATCACTTTTCGTCTTCACTCCCTCATCTTTCAACATCATCTCTAGCACCTTCCCATCATCTCGTAAGGGATCCTTCCCACACGTAGCGATATATGTTGGTGGGAACTTTGCGAGATGAGAGGAGAGTGTTACGACTACCGAATTAGTCTTTTATTTTCTCTCCACGTATATATCCATCTCCGAATTCACATTACATTTCTGGAATTAGGAAAACAAACTTACAAATTCTAGGATCCTTAAGATCAGCATCAACGCTTTCAAAAAACGTATTCATAGATGCAACATCAATGATAGGCACCCCGGTTTTATTTTCTTCGTAAGATTGATAATGCTCCTTGTATTTCTCGGGCACAGAAGATGGGTGCGCGGTGACGGGCACAATGGCTACGATTCCTTGCAATTTTGAGCCCTGACCCAAAGCTAGCAACTCGTGTGCGATGCCGAGCGCGAGACCACCCCCTGCGGAACAGCCAATAGTGAAGACGCGAGATTGAGAAGCGCCGAGAGAGGCGGCATTGTTCCATGCCTAGCCGATAAGTATTTCGTTAGCTTTGTATTTCGTTCAATAATAGGTTATAACAGGATATGACAGGAGAGAGAGAATAAGAAGCAACACAAATCAAGCAAGGAAAAGAATGTGAATATAAATAAATAGATATCAACCCAATTAAAAGCCTTCAAGCAATCCTCCAACATAACCGGCAACTTATACGTCGGTCCCAATCTATAATCCACAGAAACAATCACACAAGAAAGGTATTTCGCAAAGAACCGACAACAAGCATCTTCCCCATCCAGATTCCCAAGTATATATCCCCCACCGTGCATGTATAGACCGAGTGGTGTATCTGGAGAGAGGTCCGGAGGTGTGTAAACCCGAACGGGAATCCCGTCTGCTAGAGTGTCGTACACTTGAATACTGGGGTCTGGGGGAGGGGATTGGCTTGCGACGAGAGCGAGGAGGGTGGTGAATTGGGCGAGCATGGCGGAAGCATCGCCTTGGAGAAGGGGTCGTGCCCCGAGGGCACGCTCGAGCTGGGGGTTTTGTGAGCTTTTGGTTTGATTTGGGGGTGAGATAAGTGGGTGGTGGATGGTTGGATTGTGGAGATGTATTAGTGAGGGGTATGGGAAAGGGGGGAACGCTTGTCTAATTTCAGACTATTTTTGTGAATTGAGAGTATAGAAAAGGAGAATAATGAGGATAAAAGGATGATACCTCAAGCCATTCAGGCCTATAACCCGCTTGGTCTGGAGCCGTTCCCGAAGTATCTTGAGCTTCACTGTTCTCCGACTTGGGATTTTCGGCCGGTGAAGCTGCCATATTTTGTTTCTCTCGTGTAGTTTGAAAGTAAGAACGATTTGCAAGGATATTCTCTTTTATCAAGAACTACAAAAAAGAAATAGATAGTAGAAACGAGCAAAGCAATGGACTTCCATTAACGAAAGTAAATACTGAGCTATTATATCAATATATCGCTAACACAAATACTCGTATATCACGCAGAGAAACTACAGAGAGGGGTAGATGGATACACATTACACCTTGTACCCTGTTCGTGTTGTGCAGGCTTGTAATTGTAACATGTACTGCACGTCTGTACCACATACTATGGGTAGAACAACGTAGGATAGTTGGCAACACCAAGCATCAGGGTTATCAAATAATGTGGCACATCGCCGAACTCGAGAGTGCTCATTGAGAAAAGCCCCAAAGGAAGGAATAAATGATGAGAGAAGTAGAACCTAGAAAGCTGTCCGAAGTCTTTCTTTCCTAGTGTGTGCGACGTAGGTGCGGGGTGATGTAGCTTTCGGGGCAGAGTTATGAAACCTGGGGCTGTATTGGTCTTTCGGCTGCGAGGAAGCTCAATGGAAGAAAGATGACCGAGGTCTTATTTTCAAGTGGCAGCTGATAATCCAAGGCAATAACTTACCGATGGCTTGGCCGTTTTAGGTCATTGGTGGATGCAAATGATGCCGTCCGTTCACAACGAGTCGTATTTTCAAGAATCGATGTGGTAGCTGTGGATGTTGGCATACCTGTGTTGGTGGAATGTCTATAGATAGAGACACATGCCCAACACATCGTACACAAACGGCAAACGCGATCATCATCATCACCATCACTCCTAAAATGAAGATTGCTCTCCCATCGGCTTTTCGAGCTAATTTTCTTTCTTGACTTCTACGACCACTCTAGCCACTCCATCCGACTCTTCTCTAATCTGCTGGACCACCGCCCCCTGCAGCACCACCCTCTCTACAAAATCCTCAATCGACCCCCCAACCCCAAAATACACCTTCTTCGCACCCACCAACGCACTCTTATTATCCCCTGTACTCATCCCCAACAACCTCATCAACGTCTCCGAAAATGCCTTCAACGCGACCGGAGAATAAATCGTTTCCGCACCGATAATCAACGTGCTCACACAACTCTCTGCTAACTTCGCTTTTGTAGAAACTAGGCTCTCGAAGTCTGAGGACCAGGCTCCGGAGAAGAAAGTAAGGTCTATGTTAAGAGAATTTAGAGCGGAGCAGAAGGAGGAGATAAGTTCGTCGTCGATGTCGAGCTCGCCTTCGGTGTCCCATGTTGGAGACTGTGTGATTTGCGCCCAAGATAAGAGGATGTTGGGTAGGGTGACTAATTGTAAGACCGTGGGATTGTAGTCTGCGAGACCGAGAGCAAGGCCAGATGTGGGAGATGGTGCTGCACTCTGTAGATACCACTGTAGTACTGCCAGTGAAGGGAGCGCGGTTCCACAACCAAGCTGGTGTTATCATCAATCAGTATGTACTCCGTCCGTATCGCTATCATACCACCCGGTGATCTTCCTGAATACAATGCTATTTTTGAGAATTCACAAACTCCTCATCACAAAATAACACGACATACCTCTAAGAGCCTCCGTTTTCCCTCCTCCCCCTCTACCCCAGTGTTCCTTCTCCCAGCAATAACCTTCACCAAATCGACAGAACTCTCCCAGCTCTTAAAGCCCCCCTCGTAAACCCCCGTCTTCACATCATCAGTACCTAACCCCACCAACCCTTCTGCAGGAGCATTCCCCTCATCCTCTGCCATCAACTGCACCCTCACATCCCACAATTCCCTTCTAGGTATAGCCATCTCCGTGCCATCATCTAACTTAATCACCAACGTAGAATATGCAATTTTCGACGGTAATGTCTTTAATAGATCTTCCAAGGCATGATAAGTGGGCGGTAAAAGTGGCTGGCCCGTTACGGGAAAAGCACCGCTTCCACTAGGTTTGCGACGTGCGAGGCTGCCCGTTTCTGCGGCGTGATTCTTTGGCGATGGTACATTTTCAGCGGTAGTATCGACTTCGATATCCTCACCTGAAAAGGAAAAACTGAAGCCGGACATCTTGACGTCGGAATGCTGATCGTGTAGACATCGAGAGAAGGGATCATGATTTTTGCATCGAAAAGTGACATCACGTGTATGGTATCAAACCATGGACCCACTTAATTTTTGATCAGAAAATTCACACGTAAAATCAAGAATTCCTTTGTAGATACCAATATTACTTTCCAAAAACACAAAAATCGGTTACGCCCCTGTAATTTTTGTCACGGCCGTATATAGTCCTTATTATTCTACATAGGACTATCAAGTGCTGGTTATTCTACAATTTACTGCGGCACACCGACAACTACGGCTTACTTTGAGCCTCGTTTCTTCCACTCTGCTCCCCTATTTGAAGATCTGGTTTTTGGCTTTCCCTTCCCCTTTTTCTTTCCGCCACCTCCTAGCTTCAAATCTTTTGGTTTGCCTTTGCTAGAACTAGCTCTGTACCCTTCAAAAACGAAGCTTTCTGGTGCTTTGATACCCGCCATTCCTGGCCTTTCACCACTTGCCTTCCTGTCCCCTTTAACGCCCAAACTTATGTCATTGGCACCTGTTTTCTTGAACTTGGCTGCACCAGCTCTGCCTAATAGCTTACCAGCTCTACCTTGCAAGGAAGATTGATTTGGGTCCAGTTTGGGATTGTATACTTGAGAAGCGTTTAGTGGTTTGGGCTGGCGGGGAGCAGGACGTGACGAGACTTGTTTGTGTTGTGCTTTAGCCCTAACAACACGGAGCACACGGGGAAGCATAGGCGGGTACTTCTTCTCGTTGAACAAGAGGGCAGCTTCAACGGCATTGGCATCCTGTAGTAAGGTGTTATTATAATGTTTTGCAACTTCCTAGATGTTTGAACTAACCTTGAACTGGACGTAAGCAAATCCCTTGCCAACACGAGTTTTTTCATCACGAATTACTCGTACACTTTCGACTTCTCCGGCCTTTCCAAACTGTCTCCATAAACCTTCTTCGATATCTGAAGGGATTTTGGACCGTTTCCGGGCGTTCTCTCCATCCTGTTCCAGTAAAGATTCATCGTCTACGAAACCGAGATTTCCAACAAAGACACATCGACGATGATCAGTCTTCGCAGGATGGGCAACTCCATCGACACGTAAGTGACGATCTAACACAGTGGTTCCATTCAGTTTCTTTACGGCTTCTCTTGCTGCAAATGCCGTGGAGTATACAACATAGGCATTTGTACTTTTTGTCGTAGCAGTCATAAGATCTTTCTTAGCAAATGCAGCTTTCTTTGGCAAAGCACCAGTAGCATAGGCAGTAGAGCGGAAGCGGATAGATTCGAGTCTGTGTGGTGGCTTTCCTTTCGGTGAAGCTGGGAGATCCTCAAGGAAAGACGATAGATGGTTCATGAGCGTCTTTTTATCTGCTTTCGATGATATGGTAGAACTTGCGACATTTCCAAGAAACACTGTGCGGGAGGCTTTTTCGAGTTCCAAGGAATCTTTGTCGGGGGCGATCGATTCGTGTATCGGAATATCTAAAGCGCTCGTATCATCCGCATCATCAGAATCGTCCTCATCTTCGTCGTCGTCGCTTTTTTCGCCTTCTTCATCAGATTTTGCGTCTTCCATGTCCTCATCTGAATTCTCATTTCCCTCCTCCTCCTCCTCCGTTGATTTTTGATCTGCCAGTAGCCGTTGACGTTTTAGCCGTCTCTCAGCCTGACGCTCTTCTTCTTCTCTTTCTTCTTCCTTGGCTAGTTTTTGCAGATATTTCCCTTCGAGATCTGGTTCTTCTGCTTTCCTTTTGCGCTTACGTTCCGGTTGCCGCGTTGTAGCTTCGATGAACCTATCCAGCGCTTGTCCATTGTCGGACTCAGCATCATCTTCCGAAAGACCGGAGATTTCGGCATCGTCAAGGTCCCCATCCACACTGCTGAGTTCTTCATCGTCGTCCTCGTTACCAATCTCTTCGCCTGAGTCAAGATCCTCGATGGTTCCAGACTCGTCAGAGTCCTCTTCGCCCTTTGATTCAACGTTCTTCTTGCGGGTTGGTGGTGCCTCTTCATATCTAGATTTAGAGGGAGCCTGAACTGGGCCAGCCTGATCTTTATTAGTTAATTGAACAAATGTTTGTAGCTATTCACCAAATCCAGACTTACACTAGATGCAAAAAGTAAGGCTAGCGTAGGATCTACAGCCTTATCTTCCACCAAAAATGGTTTCCCATTTTGTTTTTTGCTACGATTTCCTTCCCCTCGATTGGTACTCTCTTCGCGGTTTCGTTTTCCCATTGAAAAGAAAATTGTTAATTATTTGTGCGAGTTGGGAATTGTGTCGATAACGAGTAAAAGTTTCTTTATCAAATGGGTAAAAAATAAAAATTTACAGGGATTCGGATTAAGGTTCGTCGGTAAATTTTGTTCCTAGTTCCGTTCTGATGATTCTATTTCCCCATTCATTCATGGATAGATAACCACATCGAATTCATTAATATTGGGTAATATTGGTTAATACTTAACATGAGTGGTGAAATCCAGATACAGGTGGCAGCAAATACTGCGATACGCGACGAAGGTTCTCTTGACGACGACTTGAGCGATATTGAGCTCGATGAAGAGGATCGTTCCAGCAGCTTGAGCGAAATCGAGGACAAAGATGCCGAGCAAGAACATGAAGACGACGCCGAAGCTTCAGACGAACTTAGCAATCCTTCCGATGACAACGATTCCGAAGCTGAGACAGAACGATTAGAAGAATCCCCACACAAGTTACGAGTGCAGAAATCCGTGGTTCTTAATTCCAATAATGGCAGCGAAACCTACGAGCGCAGTCCCAGTAAGCTCAACAATCAGATTATGGCAGATAATCCAGGAGACGACGATGACGCGGATCCATTGTCCGACGATGATGTGTCTGCACCAAATGATACCCCAAAAGGTTCGTCTCATGACGACGTCGAGATGGAACACGATCCGACGACTGCGACTACATCCATGGAAGATTCTTCAGGCGAGGGAAAGCGTACTCTATCGTCGAGCGATATAGATTCAAGAAAACGCAAACGATCGATAATGGCAGGCAGTGGGCTAGAAGATGATACGGAAGAACCCTTGCGAAAACGAACAGGTTCCGTAATTAACCAAGGCGACGAGTATGCGATTGATGACGAGACACCGGCAGATGAAGGTGAAACATCACATCCAATAAGCGGGAATATATCTGGTAATGAGGGTGAAGAGGCACCGGAACATGCGCTTTTGAGTGCTGCCGAAAGAGTTGTTGTGGAAGAAATCACGGATGCGGTTGATACCCCAGCATCACCTAAAAAGAGGGGCAGAAAAAAGAAGAAGGCGCTGGAGAATGGTGTTCATCTTGAGGAGGATCCCGATATCCTACAGAATGGTGCCATGGTGAATGGAGAGGATGAAGCTAGGAATGGTGAAGAGGACAATGCAGAGCATGAAGGTGACGACGAAGAGGCAGAGCTTGCATTGAAGAATGAGGAAGAACGTGAGTTTATTCCGTCTTTACAGAGGGCAAAAGCAATTTGTTCCTTGATATTGATGTTTCTACAGTGGAGAAAAAATTGCATGCCTTCGACCAACTAGGGGGAATCGAGAAGAATTTCGCAGTTTTTAGGGACCGGTAAGTCTTTCTTTTTGACCATCGGCATTCGCTCACGTCAATATAGACTGTATGACGAGCGCCTTGAGCAAATGAACCGAGAAGAAGTAATGCTACGGCAAGACCAACCTACACATCCTGAATTCTTAGCAATGATGAACTGCATAGAGGCACGGCGGGACGAGAGACTTCGAGTCGCAGAACAACTTCGAGGGTATGAAATACAATCACTCAAGAATTATGCCGTCGCAAGGAGGAGTCAAGTAATTTTACAATATCGACAAGATGCTAGGGAGATTCGGGAAAGAAAAATGGAACACCTGGGCAAACAGTGGTATGAGATACAGCATGAAAGAAGGACCCACCCTAGTGGGGTTCCAGACTACACACTCAACTACCCTACGCGGAAGTCACAGCAGATCCACAACCAAGTAGCATATGCAAGCGAAGTCTCAATTCTCTCCGGTATTGCAAAGCATGTTGGCTTCCCAGCTGCACCTCCAATGACTCAAGCAACAGCAGCCGAACTCGAAGATGATTTTGAAAGGATGGGAGTAAGTGAAATATTTTAGTTAGGGTTCGGAGTCCCGTACATGACGATGAATTGGTGTATCAAGAGCAAGCTGACGAGGCTTAGCAGCGAACCAGGCACCACATACATCACCCTCCTTCTCTGCCACTGCAAGAATTGGCTGCCCTCCGATCAGCAGGATCAACATCGCGATTCAAGCCGGCTGAAGAGCAATTTATTGAACAGACACCGTGGGCCAACCCGCAACATCCCTACCATGCTCATTTGCTTCATCGTCAGACGTCAGCACAGCAAACTCCACGGACCATAAGCCCGCTATCTCAAGTACAGGTTCAGCCTCGTCGGCATTCACAACAGCATAGTGGGCCGGTTTCAGGGACATTTTCCAACACACCAACATCTCTACTACAGCATACAAATGGATACATGATGTCCGGTGGTCGAGTTTCACCCCATAATCCATTCTCACATTCGTCTCACACTATCGCACCATCACCTCTTGGTAGTCGCCAACCATCATTATCTCCGAAACATAATAGGCCTTTACCACAACCACACACTTCTAGTGAGCAACATCAACTCGTGGCCAACAACCCGAACCACCAGGTGCCACGGGTCGGCCTTCCAGAAGTAATTCTAGAGCTCGCCCAAGACCATCCTCCCTCCGAAGAAACCGTTCCCAAAAAGGAACTTATTGGTCGTTTATGACCGAGAAATTACGATTATGAGGGTTGATATCAGAAGAGTAACATATGGGTTGGAGCATTGGAGTTATGTTGATGAGCATTTTTATGGGTCGGAGTATTGCTAGGTTTTACTTGGATGCTTTCCATGCATACATAGATGCAGTTTATGATTCCCAATAGGCGTTCCACTGCGACTCGCAGGCTCTACGTGTAATCATACCGTCGAGCTACATGTATTTTAAAACAATCAAAAGTTTCCCTCCAACGCCAATGTGCCATCCATTATATTTGAATGCCGTTCAGTCATACCGTGCAATTGGTCGTATGACTCCCTCCGAACACTAGTTGCGATAATGTCTCCGTGAAGACACCCTCATGTAATCTGCCACCTCCGTTGCTCCATATTTATTTCCCTCCAAATCAGTTTATGCTGCTCGAGATGGTTGTGTGGAAGCGTCAGGCACTTTAACATCTTCAAAATCGTCTTGCGATACTGCTCTAATAGTGAATGCAACTACCATACATGGTCAGCCTCCAAATTGTCGATCGATTTTCCGAATCTACATACAGACTCCTATAGCAAATGCGAAGATTCCAGCACCTGTCAAGGCATTTTTAACAAGGTAAGGTCTTCGAGCTCGAATGAGGGCTGCAGACTGCTTGTAATGTTTATCGTAATACGAAGATCTGGGTAATCTAGGATCGTGCCTTTTATGAGTACATAGAAAATAAGTATAAAGGAACTAGAACTTACACTGGCATTGTTGTAGATGTTGGCGATAATTTGTTTTAATATCTCGCGCCACTTCTTAACGATAGAGTAAATATAAATCAATTATTTAAGACAAACCTTTATTTCTGAGAGTAGTATGGATAAAATTGATCGGTTCATAATACGCCACACCTTATCTATATGGTACCAGGTTACTAGTTCAAGAATTTAGGTAGAGCTAGTGGTACGGTAAGGCTAGAAAATAAAGCCTTTTCAAGGTTCTAAGTGATATCGCGACCTACCTTCCACTTCCTTACAAAAAAAAAGAGTCGCGTCAACATTCCCCCAATTTCCCCCTCCCAATCAAAGGAATGTCATTCACCTTTATCGAATGAGATTCTTTCAACAACCTCATAGAATGATTTTGAACCCATTCATTCTGAATACAAACGCAACGGCCAGGAATAGTGGATGATTGGTGTAAACCCTCACATATGCAGCTTGTACAAACAATAACTATCAATCGTAAACCTTCGAGCTCCATTCCCCACAACTCTTACTAGGACAATCGCAATGGCAGCAACTTTGACGGTTGAACAACAGATTGCCCAACTGAATGATGCGCGGAAACTAGTATTGTCAGATGCAAATTATTATACTCAAATCATTCAAGGAATACTACCAATTATTGGACCTTCCGCCAGAGTAGAATTGCGAAGATGGGGAGCAGATTTCCTCGCAGAAACCTTTGCAAGTCCAACAATACCGTCGTCACAAAAGGAAACATTGAGCTTAATCGTTCTTGATGTATTGAAGAGCATGATCGAGAATCCGCAGGAAGATAATGCCGTCGTTAAGAGCATTGTGCAAACTGCAGCTAGTATTTACCCATTGGTCGTTCGTTGGATGTACGTTCAGTTCTGGTTCCTACTAACATTCTGTCTGTATTGGAAACTTGTGATTTTCAAATACCAAGCAACATTGATTGCATAGAGCGGACGATTTAAACAAACAATGAATGATAATTGAGTATGCTTCTAACATGTACTTTCACACAGTATCAATAACTCTTACGATATACCAACTTGGGAGCGCATGGTTGCCATTAAATCTCGAATACTGCGAATATGGGATACTGCTAAGCCAGGTATAAGGATATGCTGTATTAAATTTGCACAGAGGGTTGTGCTGGTTCAAACCACCGGCCCAGATGCAGACCCCAGAGTATGGATGGCCTCTCTACTATTATGCCAGGTTCAAGAGCTAACACCATTCTTACCCAGCGCAGTGATTCATTACAGGTGTCTTTATCTATGGTCCCCCCAAATCATACCGTTATTCCTCCACGAAACCTCGAGGCCGAAGCGTCAGGCCTTCTCGATAGACTTTTGAGTGTATTTCAGGAGAATTCAAGGTATGTGGCTTGCTTTCAACCGCTTTCCCTCGAAAACTGACATATTTAGCGATGCTGTGTTGGTTGATGCTACTCTAAATACCCTTTCAATTCTAATTCGAGCCCGTCCCCATATTGCAAATAAAATCCTGAATGTCCTTTTAAACTTCAATCCTTTGAAACTAGCCAATTCTCCAATGACTTCCAAAGAACGCGTCATGGCCAAATCCATGGAAAAAACCACTAGATCTCTACTCATCCATATTAACAAGCGGTATGCTTGACGTCCTATAGGCCAATTGGGCAACAAACTAACAGTTGTAGGGATCCCCACAATGCCCTGGCTGGTCGAATCCAGGAATATGTTGAACGAAATATGCGGTCTAAAATCGAGATATTCGATGAGGTCAACCGAAAGAGAGGGCCACCCGAGGCTATGAATGGTCTAGACCCTGCCAAAAGACAGCGGCTAGGTATCCAGGCGGTGGTTGCTGCCCCAACTCGACTCCATATTCCTCCTTTAACCCCAGGGAACCACACGGTTGCTGAGCTATTTACTATCACTACAGATGAAGCTTTGAAAGGATTTGACGTCGCTCTATTGTCAGAAGACCTTGTTGTCAAAATCGGAATCACAATTCTTCAGAAGATAGATGCAGCCAGTCTTGAGCAGGCTGTTGCTGTAAGTTTTCGCCTAAATTTTCCCCGTCATCATCGTCATATGCTAATCCAACAAACAGGGAATCAAGGGTAGACTCGTGTCGCTCTCGGAGTCTAAGCCAGAAGATATCAACGCTGCAACTGCCCCATTAGGAGTGGACGAAGACGACGATGACTACGAACCAGACTTTTACAATGCCGAGGATACGGAACAAATTTTGAACCAATTGGACAATGCACCCCCAGAAGAAATGAAAGTGGCAAAGGAGAAGATCCCTGATGTTGCACTTGGACCCTTCACTTTACCACCGGCGGCCCCTCTGACTGCTGATGAAGCTGCGTTGGTGGGTCAAGGAACAGTTTCTCGCGTTTTCGGCGTCATGCAGACCCTAGACGAACCTGCGTCAAGAAAGACCAAAGCTGGCATTAATAGACTGGCGGCTAGTGCGTATGATAGAGATGCTTGGATCACGATCATTACACGGCTCGCAACACGTGCTGGAGCAGGTCTAGAAGAGCCTTTGGATGCTGTTAAGGTAGAATCATCTGAGCCTCAGCGATTGTCTCTCAGCAATACTATACGAGAGTCGCTATACATATATGTTTTGGAAGACTTCCGAAAACGAATCGATATTGCTGTTGCTTGGCTATGCGAAGAATGGTATAACGATAAAGTACAAATGCAGCGCGGGGATGAATCGGTTGTCTTACATTATGACAAATGGGTCCTCAAGGTATTAGATGGCATCATACCTTACCTCGATGCTAAGGATAAAGTTTTGACTAGGTTTTTGAGTGAGATTCCCGGGTTGAGTTTAGAGGTACTAAGTAAGATCAAAGCTCTTTGCAGAGATCCAGCCATGGTCAACCTCTCGTTGACTAGTCTGCTTTATTTGGTTATGTTTAAGCCGCCAATTCGAGAGCTAGCTCTTGACGCGGTAGAAGATATTTGGGATAGTTGTAAGGAAACTCTTATTCCTTACGATCACTTTACAGACATGCTAACGGGAAATAGATGATGATGCTAAACCCATAGCGGCGAGATTTCTAACGAAATGGCGACCAGGATTTCAAGACCGCCATAAAAGCGAAAATGAAGAAATGAAATCGAATGGCTTGGGCGTCTCTACTTGATTACATCTGCATGCTATTGTCCATTTTCAATCATAGGTCTTCATTTTGTGTGTATTAGCTATACTCGTTTTCAGCATTGCCTGGCGTATCAAAGGAGTCAGTCACATTGGCTTTTGGAACAACAAAAGGGGTCCCAAACGAAGGCCAGAAACGGAGAATGATGTATTAACAAAATAACCATAACATACGGTAGTACATAGATGCTAACGAGATAACTAAAGAAAAGAAATATTCATGACCAATAACATATCTTATAAAAATTGGGGAAAGAATTGATGAGAATTACCGTATATGTAATGAACTTTTACTTGACTTATTAATTTCGGTACCGATGAATTATTAGAACTTTGAACTATGCCCTTTCCTTTACCCTTATCTATGATGCTGGCAAGAAGCTAAGCTATAGGTCTCCGCTACTCTTACTGTACCTGCCTAGGTACTTCAGCAGCTTCCTCTTCGGGAACAAATCAAAGCTGACTCGGGTTTATCATAAGTGCAGGTACCGGGTAACTTTAGATAAGAATCATACTTTAATAGGTTGATATCACCGTTATATGTTATCTTCCCAGTTAATTCCGTAGTTCCTGCATTAATACAAGGGTACATATATACTTTTTTTTGTTTATGTTACTCCGCTCTTTCATATTATCACAATATTGTTGTATTCTCCGTATTATTATTTTATTTATTTTTTATTTATTTTTTATACAAATAAAATTAAAATAAATATGATAAAGTATAAACATCTTCATTTCCCCATGTTTTTCTTTTTGTTTCGTTTTGTCCTTCCCCCCCCCTCTCAAGTAATCTCATAATTTGGTGTGAATTCAACATCATGTATTCTTCAATTTCTATACTGGTGGTTACTGTAGCTGCTACAGCTTCTGCTCAATTCGTTACCCCACCTACAGATTTGATTAATGCTACAGGGTATTTAGATCTACCAGTCAGGTACAAGCAGGTACCTACCGGTATTTGTGAACTTGATCCTAATGTAAAATCATATTCCGGTTATGTTGATGTTGCTGAGAATGAGCATATATTTTGGTAAGATAACCTCTTCAGTCCTTGCAAAAGCCTATACTCAATTGAAACATTTACAGGTGGTTCTTCGAAACTCGAAATGGTGACCCGACAGAAGCACCATTGACTGTATGGATTAATGGTGGTCCTGGTTCTTCTTCGATGATTGGGTTGTTCGAAGAGAATGGTCCTTGCTACATTGATATAAATGGTAATGTGGTTAATAACCCATACAGTTGGAACAATGTTAGCAATATGATTTATATTGATCAGCCCACTCAGGTATATAAAGACTATTGGTAAAGACTGCGATAGGATCTTTAGCTGACATTTTTAGGTCGGGTTCTCATATTCGATTCCAGTGAGTGGTTACGTTGATCCTGACTCAGGATATATTGTCACCTTACCTGATGCTACTTGCCCCGACTATGCTCAAGACTATTCTTGTGGAACCTACAGCTATGGAAATGAAAGCCTAACAGCTAATACTACTCAAGCTGGAGCTCCGAATTTCGTAAGTTGTGGATAAATAGCTTTACATGGATCACTGCTAATACAATTACAGTGGAAAACACTTCAAGGCTTTATGGGTGCATTTCCCGATTACTCTCGAAATGGCTTTCATTTTGCTACCGAAAGTTATGGCGGTCATTATGGCCCAATTTATAACGAGTATATCGAAACCCAAAATGCCAAGAATATTTCCGGTGCTCACCAAATTTCCCTGGAATCAGTTTTTATCGGTAATGGATGGTATGATCCTTTGATTCAATATCAAGCTTACTACAACTTCACCGTCTTCCCAGGCAACACATACGACTATTCCCCGTTCAATGAAAGTGTTCAAGCACAATTCTACAACAACGTATATGGTGCTGGGAACTGCGTCGACCAAGTCAAAGATTGTGCTGCAAGGGGCATTGACGAAATCTGTGAAGCAGCTGACGCATTTTGCGCTGATCTCGTTGAATCTATCTATGACAACTACCTGGGACGAGATGAATATGATGTTCGAGAGCTGACACCCGATCCATTTCCATATGGTTTCTACAATGCGTATCTCAATACCGCCGAGGTACAAGCGGCAATCGGAGCCTACCAAAATTTCTCAACGTCTTCCAACACCGTCTACAACGCATTCACTGCTACAGGAGATGACGACCGCGAGTCTGGTACTATTGAAGCTGTGAGGGCTTTGTTAGAACAGGGAATATATGTTGCTATGCTGGCTGGTGATGCCGATTACAACTGTAATTGGTTAGGTGGAGAAGTTGTTTCGCAAGAAGTGAATGCCACAGGCTTCGATAGTGCCGGATACACCAACATAACCACCTCCGACTCTATCGTTCACGGCCAAGTCAAACAAGCAGGATCATTTTCCTTCTCTCGCATCTACGAGTCTGGCCATGAAATACCATTTTACCAGCCATTGGCAGCTCTAGAGCTTTTCGAAAGAATCATTACTGGGATGGATATTGCAACTGGTACAATCAAGCCAAATAGTACTTATTTAACCCAGGGAACCGCAAAGAGTACATATAGAGAGGGAAATGGAACTGTGCAGTTTGAGGTGTTGCCAACCGATGCCACATATAACAGAACACTCAATGCACCGAATCCTACACCGAGTGGGAGCTCCTACGAGTTGAAGAAGAGGGGTCTACCTGGACGACCGGCTCCTAAGAGTATCCCAAAGCGATTCAAGCCAAAGAGTGCTCGAAAGTCAAAAGTTTCGAATCTTTGGTCTTAGATAACTTCGAGCAAACCCGGGAGTGGATGCTTATAATCTCATGACGATGACGCGGATCCATTGTC
>JWJB01010320.1:0-16471 GCA_000812895.1 Rutstroemia sydowiana
TGTAGAATTATTGAAATGCGAACCGAATTACAATATGTGGTTTGGGGATGGAGAGAAATTTGAATTGAGTTCAGATATGAGTGTCATGAAGAGGGAGATTGAGAAATGGGAGGGAAAGGCCGGATTCCAGAGGTATTTGGATTGGCTTGGAGAGGCGCATAAACATTATGAATTGAGTGTGAGAGAGGTTCTGCATAAGAACTTTACATCGATATTCAATTTGCTGCGACCAACGTTTCTAGTTCATCTGTTCGCGCTACATCCGTTTGAAAGTATATATTCTCGAGCTTCAAAATATTTCTGGACGGAGAGGTTGAGGCGCGTTTTCACATTTGGAAGCATGTATATGGGCATGTCACCATTCGATGCGCCTGGAACATATTCCTTGCTTCAATATACAGAACTGGCAGAAGGTATTTGGTATCCAGTTGGCGGGTTTCATGCAGTTGTTGGAGCTCTCGTTCGAATATGTGAGCGCATGGGTGTTGATATACGATTAAACTCGCCAGTTTCTTCAATACTCACAAGTCCTGATGGGAAATCGACAACCGGTGTTGTTCTCGGGAATTCTGGCGAGACACTCGAAGCAGATTTGGTTGTCATCAATGCCGACTTAGTTTATGCATACAATAATTTATTTCAATCATCGCCATCAGATTCTTATGCCAAATCTCTGCAGAAGCGAGATGGTTCTTGCAGCTCTATATCCTTCTACTGGGCACTCTCTAAGCAAATACCACAACTTAATACTCACAACATATTTCTCGCAGATGAATACCGCGAATCATTTGATTCTATCTTCGACAGACAATCAATTCCCAATGAACCGTCCTTCTACGTCAATGTACCATCACGCATCGACCCCACAGCTGCACCTAAAGGAAAAGACTCCATAGTAGTCCTCGTCCCTGTCGGCCATCTCCTCAATTCCACCACATCCTACTCCAGCAACGACCCATCCGCCAGCACCGGCTCCGGTCTAAAACCCGAGCAAGACTGGTGCAACATCGTAAACAGCACGCGCCAAAAAATCATCCAAACAATTGAATCCCGCACTAACTGCGAATCACTCGCTCCCCTCATTGTTCACGAACAACTCAACACACCTAACTCATGGGAATCCATCTTCAATCTCGATAAGGGGTCGATTCTTGGACTTTCTCACTCTTTCTTTAATGTCCTTGCTTTTCGTCCGAAGACTAAACATCCTAGTATCAAGGGCGTATATTTTGTAGGCGCATCTACGCATCCCGGGACAGGTGTTCCAATTGTATTGGCTGGGGCCAAGATTACTAGTGCGCAGATTTTGGAGGATAGGGGTGTACCTATTCCATGGGAGGGGAAGGATGATGTGGTACAGGATCAAGGGGTGAGGCAGGGGAAAGGAATAAGTGAATTGGATAGGATTATGAAAGAACAGCCGATTTTGAGTAACATTGAGATTTGGATACTAGCGATAGTGGTTCTGGCTTTGACATTGGTGTACCTTAATAGTGGGTTGGTGATTATGTGGGATATGGAAATGAAGAATGGGTGGGGAAATGGAAAGGTATGATTTTGGGATAGGGAATTGGGATTGGAATTGGGATTGGAATTGGGATTGGAATTGGGATTGGAATTGGGATTGGAATTGGGATTGGAAGAGGAATAGGAATCGGACACCACTCAGGAAACTACACATGATAGGAGATGGGTTGGCGGGTAAAGTGAGAGTTGGGCTTCAAGGGATATTTCTAATGATAATATGATGAATGGCAGCGATGGATGGTGTTGTTTGCATTTGGGATTATCTTCAGCAGTGCAGGCAGTATACACTGTCATGGCCAGCTAGGTTGGCTACATCAACTTAGCTTTCTCATTCCATTAAATGCGTTCAAAAACAATACAGCATAGCGGCGCGCAATAAACATACTCACCTCAAAAGTTCTGCCAACTCATCAGTTTCTGCATGTAGGATTAATTAGTGATTTACATGCTGTTGGTTGGCTCGGATACCGGCATGCATATGACGTTACTAGAATAGGTAGTAGGTAAACTATGACTAGGACTTACTTAGGCTGGAAAAGTATTTACTGTAATTTATAAGTGGTGGGTTTAGTTCTAGAAGGAGCATATCGGGGAGTTTCTTCCTTCCCGACTTTTTGAAACAGCGGAACGGATGGGATGGATTGGGTGGGGTAGGTTAGGTTAGGTAGGGTAGGTAGTGGATCGGGGATTTTGTGGATGATCTTATTATTTCTTTTAAGGGTAGTAGGAGGGGAGCAACGGGCGGATGTCCGGGCGACGTAGTTGAAGAGGGAAGGAGGTAGGTACCGGTAGCTAGTATTCTACTAAGTGTGGTGGGTGGTGTTGAAGAATGACGGAAATGATTGGATGGTTGGATGATGGATATCTATGCCGTGAGCCTAGTACCATATATATACGTAGTTTGGTAAAATAGAGTAGAGCTGTCTACTTCAGTAATACGTAGTAACCAAGGTACAAGTGGTTGGGATCATTCAGGGGATAAAAGCTCTGATGGTGTCTTGGTAGGTACTAGATACTTGAATAGGCACAGAGAATTTATTAGATACATACTTGAATATAGCTTGATTCTTAAGCTGGAGCTTGTATTTGAAATCTAGGTAGGATTAGGTACCTACCGGTAAGTCAGACAAGTACAAATAGTTACTAGTTAGTTCTATAATCGGTATTCGAGCCGGTGTTTTGATTTAATCTGATATGGTACCGTATGATCTGATCTAATTTGATATGATATGATTCTCATAGACCAGGATTTGAATTTGTATAATATTAGAATATTACGAAACTTGTAGGGTGACGAGTAGTTTTGAGAGGGATTGGAGATTTGAGGTTTTTGGAATGGAAGGGAAGGAAAGGAAAGGAAAGGAAATCTCGGAAGAATGCTAACGTCATTGACTTTTCTTTTTCATTTCTTTTTCTTTCTTTTATTTTCTTATTCGTTTGCCCTCTTTTCTATTGATGACTCTATCGATGATTCATTTAATTTGATATCTATTGGATGATTTAATATATAGATAGAGATGTAAGTGGTGATGAGATGATTTTCTTATAAGGTGAAGGTGCATATAATATGTCGGCAGTGGATTTATTGTATCATGTTTGGTATGCATGGCTTACTAGGATTATTTTATAGGAATTGAAATATTACCAGTACAAGGATTATAAAGTTGTTGTTGTTGTCTGAGCTTAAGTGTGGGGAAAGAGGAACAAATGGTCCGTGGGTGGAGTGATCACTTCGCTGCACTCTTTTCAAACGAGTCTTTGACATCATGAAAAAACTATCTTTATCCATGAACCGTCGCACCATTTTTATGGAGTCTTTTCTCTTTTACATACGAACACCAATAAAACATTTCATGTGTAAGTTGAAAATAGGAGATAAGATGTATGTAGGAGGTAGGAGGTAGGAGGTAAGGTCCTTCCATCAATAATATGGATTTACCATTCTGCAGTACCAGCCATACTCCAGAATTTGGTTGATGAATGAATGGAGTGACGTATCCAACTGGCAAATTCTGTTACTGAACTTGCATATGCTGTTTGACTCACTAGGTAGGTATCACAGCATGCCGAGATTTTGAATTGAGAGAAATCCAGAACATGGCATGCCGCATAGCAGAGGTAATATGAGCCATTCGGAACTTTCGGAAGTTTTTTAGGAAGAAATGATCATCGTGAGACGGTTTTGAATGGAGTGAAAATAATTACAATTCGTCTCTGGAATGGTGGTTTCCACCCAAACTTTTTTTACTGCTGAGCGGGGGAATGCCGTCTCTTGGACTCGGATGTGTCGATGCTCAATTGACTCTTCTCCTGGTGTTCCCCTTTCTATTATTCGTTAGTGGTGGGTGTTAGCATATCTATTTCCGCCATTATGCATGTGCGCACGTCGTGATTAACAAAGAACGGAGGAGCTATTTTTATTGGGTCATTAAAATCTAATTTTCGGACTGCTCCGTTGATAGGGGGACAGGGTCCGAAGTTTTGTACGTCACCATACTTGCCATTCTCTTTATATACCTGGGCTCCTCCTATATATCCATATCTTTTATGGTCTCATATCAGTTACAGGTACAAACTATTGCAAAAAGTAGTGCCATTGCATTCGCCAGACATTCATCTCTTTACAATCAAGGAACTTCTCATTAAGCCAATTGCTATTGCAACACAACAACATCATGTCCGAATCTACACTTCTCGAGGCGCGTAATGAAGCGTTGCGTGTCAATCCAAACCGCTTCTACTATCCTCTCGCCTCCGACATCAACATCACAACCCATGGCTCAGATTGGTATTGGGCTGTAACAGGTGTCATGGCCCTCTCCTCTCTAATCTTCGTCGGCCTAAGTATGCGAGTCCACCGGAGCAAACGCATTTTCCATTACATCACTGCGGCTATCACTTTCGTGGCTGCTATTGCCTATTTCACCATGGCATCGAATTTGGGTTATGCTGCTGTGCCTGTGGAGTTCCAGCGTTCAGATCCCCAAGTAAGCGGCCAATATCGTGAGATCTTTTATGTTAGATATATTGATTGGGTTATCACTACTCCCGTAAGTCTTCTCCTCATCGGTCCTACTCCACTCAACCGTATCATAATCTCATCTAACTTGTCACATAGCTTCTCCTCTTGGACTTGCTTCTTACTGCTGGTCTACCATGGCCCACAATTCTTTACACAATCTTCATGGATGAAGTAATGATCATAACCGGCCTCGTTGGTGCTCTCGTCGTCTCCCGCTACAAATGGGGATACTTCGTCTTCGCCATGGTCGCCCTCTTCTTCATCGCCTGGAACGTCGTCTTCGTAGGTCGCAAGCACGCCACTGCTCTCGGATCCGATATTCGACGCACCTACACCCTAACCGGAGGATGGACAATCTTCCTCTGGTTCCTCTACCCCATCGCATGGGGTGTTTCTGAAGGCGGTAACGTAATCTCCCCAGATAGCGAAGCCGTCTTCTACGGTGTCTTGGATATTTTAGCCAAACCCGTCTTTGGAGCACTCTTGCTTTGGGGTCACAGAAATATCGACCCTGCGGCCTTGGGTCTGCATATCAGAGATTATGATGTTCCTCCACACAGCTCGTATGCCAATCATACAGGTTATCAGAATGGAAGGACAGATCATACACTGGGGGAGACTGAGAAGGGTCACACGGGTGGCGCATTGGCGGCTAATGGCACCCAGAGAAATGGGGCTACGGCTACGGGTGTGGATAACGCGGGTATTAACCCAGTGTAATTTCATGTGATACAGTATTATGTGACGATGCACAGCGGCGCTGGATGAGACTGGTTCATCTATTCTGAGTTGGTGGCAAGGAGATCTGGAAGGGTTGATGCGAGTGGAGGGTTGGGTGTATTGGATGATAGGGCTTGGTTGCAACTTTGCGGTGCGGCATGATACCATAAGATTTTACGTATGGTGTTGGCAGTTTACTTTCACAACTGGCCGAATTTCCTTTGTATGTAGAACTTGGTATTCTTGATCATAATTTTGATTTCGTATTAAGCTGATTTTCAAACAATCATAAACTCTAAATGTGCAAGTGAACTTGCTCGCTATTATATTTCGTACCTTGATGTTGGCATTCACCTTGATCATCATTGTAGTTTTATAATATGTCCTGCGTCGTCCATTATCGTATGCATCATTTACATAAAATCGACTCTTCAAGCGCCATTTGCTCCTTCCTTCACATCTCTTCTTTCCTCCTTTTCCAATAATATCGTCACATCACGTTCCTTCTCTTGAACTTCTGGTTCTGATTCTACATCCACCCCGAATCCCATTCCACACACAGCAAGCAGCCCGTCTCCTCAACAACCTTCTTTATCTATTCCAATGGTATAAAATGTATTCTTCTCTCGAATTTAACAAGTTATTCTCTGGGATATTAATATAAAATCAGCATATCAAAGTTTTGTTTCTTGAAATTTTGCAACAATAAGGTTTGAAATTAGGAAATGTAGGTTGAGACGTGCAACAAAAGCACGTGATTAGCTAGCCGGACTGGCTTCGCTGACCACATCTTGATATCATGTGCTTTTGTTGCACGTCTGACAATACGTTGGACTTTTCCTTCTTTCGAACTTCATCTAGCATATCAAAACTCGAATAGCACTATTGTTAGTTGAAGCAGCATGTTAAAAGTCGTATATAGTAGTAATCAATCTGGCATTCATTCATTCATTCATCACATCTTGATCCATTCCATATCTCATTCGATTTCACTTCTCATCTATGTATTTACTTTTACTATTCATGTATCCACTTATGAATTCCCTCCTTTTACCATTCAATTAAACTCAATTAAATTCAATTCAATTATGCCCTTCTTTCTATTATCATATACATTACTAGTACTTCCAGCTTCATACAATTTCATTCCCACCGTTCGTTCAATCCAATAGACCTACAATTCAAACAAACACCTCCCTCTCCATCTCTCTCTCGACCTGTTTAACCTTATCCAACCTATCTATTCACGCATCCATTCACCCACCTCTTGAAGTTCAAAGAATCTTATACTCTAAATCACTACACTAGCATCAACTTAACTTAGAGTTAATTAGCTATTTACTCCCTTCATCCAACCTTCCAACCTTCCAACCCCCATCACCATGAAAACAATCACTACCTGCCTACGAATGAAGTATAACGTTCTCCAAAAGAACAAATACATTACGCAATACTCATATCAATCACATAACTTATAGCGCATCAACGTTTCCCACTCTTCTCACTCGCACACCCATCACCAGAGTCCATACATATACACGACAAATTGTGCATTGCTATGCTGTGCTGTGCTGTGTATCCGAATTCGTTTTTTCGTCCGCGGGTTTCAAATATATACATGAAATATTTCAATTCCGATCCCAATTCCAAACCCCATCCATCCATCCACAAATTTCACCTCATCCCTCACCAACCAAACCAATTCCACCAACTTTCCTTCTCATCTTTACTTGCTGGATTCGCATACGCACCACCATTCCCTACGCAAAACGTCAGAAAAAGCACACGCAAGCAAATCTATTCCCACTCACAATCACCATCATCCACAACAAAACCACCAGTACTGGTAGGCTTTGCCAACCCACTAACAGTCTTTGTCTGAAAGCCAAAAGACGATGGAATGAATGGGCTGCCTGTGCCAGTCGGGAAGGCAGTTGGAATGGAGAATGAAAATGATCCGGTTGGGATAGCGAATGAGGCGGTTGGGACTTCGACTGAAGTGGCGGCTTCGAAAGATGCTGATGGGGACGGTGTGTCGACTATTGAGGTGGTAGATACTGCTTCTACAGATGAGGCGGCAACTTCTGAAGATGCTGGTGCGACTTCGGAAGTTGGGGCTGCGCTGGATTGCACAACGATGGATGATGAAGTGGCTAGAACAACAATAGATGAGGATGAGGGAGTTTCAGCTACAATCGAACTGCTTGAAACCTCAGCACCTGCTGCAGATGAGGCAACAACAGTTGGTTCAGCGCTTGAAGTAGCGACTTCGACAGCGATCGAGCTGGTAGCCACGGGGACGACTGAGCTAGAAGTAGCCTCTACAACAACAGAGCTAGCAATGCTAGAAGAAACAATCGTTGAACTCGCAACTGCACTAGCTGACGCAGAAGAAGAAGCCGTAGTTGTAGTTGCATCTCCAAGAGAGAGACAGGCAAAACTCATTTTGGTGACTGGGGTTCCCGAATCGAGGGGTTGGCTCAAATCCCAAGTCATATCGACGTAAGGAAAGCAGACCTTATCGGTTCCGACCACAGCGATATCACCAGAGACAAAAGCTTCTGTGCTAACAACTGGTGTGCCTACAGCATCTCCAGCAGCATCAACGAGTTGGAATGAGGTTCCGCTGTAAGTTCCGGAGCAGCCGAGAGGTGTAGGTTGGCAATCGGGGTCTGTGAGAGTTTCCCAAGTGACGACTGAGTAGTTTGAGTTGATGACTGCGATGTGGATATTTTGGTGGTCGTCGGTGCTCGAGTATGTAATCCAGTTAAGGGAAGACTGAGTGTCACCTTCAGCGGCACCTACAACTGATGAAGCCACATCACCGACGAGTGTGTTTTTGTCTGACATAACGGTAAGGGCTACGTTATGGTTGAGCCAGCGGGGAGAACATTGTGTATATCCGGTACCCATCCAAGCGTTTTCGGTGAGATCCAATGCACCGCGCGATGCCCAGGCGAATTGGTAAGTTGTGGTGTCGGGGAAGTTGGCAAGGTTAGAGTAAGATCCGGACATGCCACCCATAGGTTCGCCACTGCATCCATTGGTTGTGTTTTCGTTGGCAATCTTCACGCCGGACATGTATTGAGTTTCGGTGTTCAACCAGATGTCACCTTGATCTTCGGCGCACACACTGGCGAAGGGAGCGGCATCTGCGGCTTCGATTCCAATACCTGTATTGTGGGAACATCCAAAGGTACTGCTTGCTCCAGTGATGACTTGAATAGCACCAGTCTCGTCGACATACTGGATCGAGTCTCCGAAGTGGCCAGCGTATTCATCATCCGTGTCTCCGTAGCCTATATTTGTTAACATACTTTGTCTTTCTTGTGGAACTGGGGTTTCTTACCCTCTACAACGAAGTATGCCGCAAAAAGACCAGCAGTCGCCGAGTACACCAAATCACCATTTGCATCCGGTGAGCAAGACATTCCAGTACTAGTGTCTTGGTCGACAGTTGGTCCATTAAGAGGAGTGGTCCAAGTCTCAACACCATCAGTGTATCTGATCATCGCAACAACGGGGCATCCATCGGTTGGGAGATTAGTAGTTCCAGTGGCATTGATAGTTGCCATAAGCACAAATCCATCATCGAGTGCGACTAACCCCCCAGCTTCATAGGCGGTCACAGATACTGCATCCCCGACAGCGGTGAAATCAGTTAGAGAAACTTCTTGAACATAGACACTGGTGTATGAATCATCGAGGTAGGCAATGTATGCCGAGTTTCCATCGGGGGAGACGGAGAAGGGTGTTCGTCGATGATGAGGTAATCCAGTCCACTTAAAATTGAGAGTTAGTAAGATCAATCCGTTGCACATACAACTCGTACCGACGAGTAACAACAGTGTGCATAGAAGGAATCCACATTGGAATGAATCAACAACGCAAATGCAAACACAAACAGCAACATGAAAGGAAACAAATACATACATAAGCTGCCTTAATGGGATCAAAACTAGCGCTCAACGCCAATGAGTTTGGAAAGGTCGAGATTGTGCCCTGCTGAGCAAGAGCAGAGGTCATGCCACTGGCAATGACGGAATAAAAGAGAGTGGAACGCATGATTGCGTGAAGTATGTTTTTTTAGTAAAGACCGTAATTGAGCAACTGCTAGAGTCGCTCTGCAAGAAAAGAATGTAAAAAAATAAACCAAAGAAGTCTATTTGATGAGAAAAATCATAAGAATAGATACGGGAGGGAATGAATGGTTATATGTGAAGTAAACATGGAGTGGACGAACTCTGAGTGGAGAGAGAACCATTACCGGGTTCAACGGCGGCGGTTCCACCCATGATCTACTCAGATCATTGTGAGCCTTGGTATTAATCTATTTTATATCAACTCTAAATTATAAGGACTTTGGAACTGGGGTATGATAATATTTAAGCTTACCGTGCGGCGGTGTTCATTAGAAATATTGGTAAGAGTTAGGGGTTTTAAGGCTGATAGGTACACTGGTAAAAAAAAATGACTTGAAGTAACTTTGACGATCACTCTTTTCTTTTGGGATTCAGAAATGTACCCGCCGTCATACTGCACAGCACAGAGTTGGCGCACAAATTTGATGTTTCCCGTTGGCTGTGGCGTATATACACATTCAAAGAGTAGAATTCCCAAGTCCCACTAGGTGGTTAGTTCTGGTAGTAGGATATGTAAAGTGAAGAGAACTTCCTCAGATGATGACCGTCATAACATTCTACTGTAATTGGATCTCGTACTTCAAATTGAATAGTAAAATTCCATCTCTCAATTCGAAACTTCAAGAAATTGAATTTTAATGACTTTTGATTTAATACCCATGTGTGATGTTTCCAGGGGAAAACAATTTGTGGGGACTTGTGAATGAATGGGATGAATGGAATGTGGGGTGATTTTAAAATCTTTGAATGTGAATTTATAAAAAGTCATTATTTCCATAATGGGAGATTTTTAGATCTTGTCTTGAGTTGTCTGTCGTGCCTTCTTGAATCTATATTTCTTCACTTGCCCTCTTCTCCCTCCCTTTCCTCTTTCTCTTTCTCTTTCTCTATATCTTGCCTACTTACACATTATCTCGACTTTATGAAAAAAAGGCAAGATAGTAACTTATAAGAATGAAAAAAATAATACGACATCAGACAAACTTTATTCCTTGTTTCAAATAAATTATTACACTACTTTACTTCCGTATAGCTACCATAATTTGTTCTAGAACCGCCATGCACCCCCGTTCACTTGATATTGTAACTTGTGCGTGATTTTAATGAGGAGGCGCTTCTAGATATGCAGCTTGCCTTGCTCTTTAAATCTCTTTTTAGATCACATCTGTATTTCTTCGTATAGCTTCAATTTTAACTATATATTGTTTTTATATCAATTACAATTTACAGTTAGAAATATCAAGTCAAAGAGGGAAGGAGATCAGAATCAATTTGTTTGGTACGCGTAGGTCATCTATTTATGCTTAATTTACCTTATTACCATACTTTCGGATTTTCTAAACTCGTTTTCAAAGTAAGGGACTTGTGGATGGATCATGAGGATGTGGAGTAATTATTATTTACAATACGCGGTACGCCGGTCACCCTCTATCATATTGAATTTTACTTGGAGAAATAGAGGGTTTATACTGGTGGTAGATACTTCGAAGTCTTCTACAGTACTGTACCCCGGTTCAGGTCTCCTATACAACCATTACAAGTGACTATTCCGGCCTTCATCACGAAGCGTCCATAATATCAAACACAGAACCTCTATTCAAGAAGAATATTGCCATTACTATTTCAGACAATATTATAAAATATACCAATCAATACCAACTATCATAACCAGCCAAGTGCATGATCTTACAACATCAACCAACATATGTTGGTTTTGATTGATGAGTACAACATAGTGCATACCAGCGATTATTCTAACCAACCAATTGAACAGAATTATTCTTTCCACTGTGAAGTGCAAAATCATAGTTCCATCTGCAGACTGCAGTATCCTGCATTTCCCCCGCTCAATAGTATACCACAGATAACACCCCACCATGCTGCACTTCATGTATTGCATCATAGCTATTCTCACAAAATCAATCAAGAGTCACGACGATTTAACTACCAGTAGTCAGTATCTGCTCTACCACAGACACAACTCATATGTACTGTATAGCTTTTCCCCTGTCATATCAACATCAATATCCGTTCCAGATAAGCAAGCAACCGGACATGTATATCGGTATTCTCCTTCTAACTACTGCATTTACCTTGAATTCCTACTTCCTCTCCCCCAGCTACCAACAACTTCACACCTCTACAGTACACAATACATACACTTTCAATCTTTCCCAAAACCCCTTCCATATTCCACCTTCCACAAAAGCTATGCTCTCGTCTCACCATTTCCAAACATTTCACTCACCCATCTGCCTACCTACCTAGTACTCTCCAGGGGCATCAACTACAACCACAACTACAACCACAACGGCAACCACAACCCGCAAAATGAGTCATCGAGGACTGGGAGGACTTAAGACTCGGAGCAACTGGGTGAGGCATTATATTAATTAGTCACCACTGCATTCATTACTTGACTCCATCGATCCCGTTGAGAACTCCCTCCACTCACCTTACCTCACTTCACCCAAGCACTTCACTTCAAGAATCAAACATCCCACAAAAAGCACCGAACCCTCTATAATACTCAAGGTTAAAAAGATCTCGCTTTTATCATTCATTACTATACTATACTTTAGCATAGCATAGCATATGATACGATACATAAGGTATGCTATCGCTGATACCATCCATCCAACCATCCATACATCATCACATCCCCATTTATCCCACGACCCATTCTGACCAGCATATATCCTCCCAAAAGAGAGAGAGGGAAAGGGATCTATATATCCCTATCCCATCTCATTATTTCCCCATCCCTCTTTCCCCGCTTCGCGCTGTTGCCTTTGCCCTCCTCTCAAGACCAAATTCATGAAGATCACCCCCACCCCCACCCCATCCATTGTATTGTATTGTAGTGTATTGTATTTTTATCGAATTTGTATTTGCCCCACCACCCCACCTTGAGCCCATACAGTAGAGGTACAGATACATCATATCCCATGCCGACCCATCCCTCCCTATTAAGAAAAACAGTAAAATAAAAAGAGTAATCTCCACATATTTTTAAAGGATTTCTCTCGTTCATGCCCTCGCCACGCCTTTGCCTGCCTGTCCAAAATCCCACAAGGAAATGAAATAAAGAGACTGCCCCGTGTCTTTTGGAAAATCAAAAATTACCCTTTTTGATCGTTGTCTGAATGAAAGAACAGTATACTATGATACGGCTATCATATCATGGTGAAAAAAGGAAATACAAAATGAGCGTTCGCCTGCCCCCATGCCCAAATTGAGGTTTTTTGTTCTGGTATGCTGTTATTACATGAGGATATAAACGAAGGTCCAAAAAAAAGTTGTCGGTCGCAAGTGGACTCATGCGTAGTACAATGCTTCCACAAGGTAGATGACGCCAAATACCAAGAAAGCGATTGCGCCTCCTAACGTTACTACAAAACTGTTAGTACCATATAGATATCTAGGCGATCAGAATTATACATACCGACTCTCAAGCTCACTCGTCCTGCAATAGCACGACCTCCGATAACAGCAACACCAGTACATACAGCGTGGCCACTGACAGCACCAGCAGTTACCCACCAGTAATCTTGTCCCGCAGCCATGGCAATTGTAGCAATCTGACTACGGTCACCCCACTCTCCGAGAAATGTCATGACAAATGTTTGTACCCATGCCGGACTTAGCAGCAACGAGAGGAGGTTGTTTAAGCCGCCTACTGCGCCGTTCAAAGTCGATCGTTTAGGTGATGGCGATCGATCCGATGAAGATGAGGGGCTTCGTGGAGGAGATGGTAGACGAGATCCAGAACGAGACTTTCGTGCGCCAGTTCGATTTCCACCGAGACCCATTTCGAGAGCATAAGGCGAAACTGAAGATCGGCGTCGTCCTTGTTGTTTTGCTTGATGTTCCTTTTCTTCCAATTCTTGTTCCACTTCTTGCATTTCTGCAGTTACACCCTCATTTGGATCCATACCTAGGCCTTCTTTCAACATACGCGCCCCAAAGACCAGGAATAATGCTGCAGCTAGGAAATTGGTGAAGCGCTTCGGAATCAGAGTAGGAACAGCATGTCCTAACACGGCAGATAGAATAGTCATGGTAATCAATGCTGCAAAAGCGGCGGAGAAGACAAGTAACCTGTCATGCTTCATAGCCATCAATGCGGCAATCAAGAATGTTTTATCTCCAACTTCGGAAAACAATATCATAGTAAGCGACAAGATGTAAGAGTGAAGGGGTTGGATAAGTCCGTCGTTTCCCTCTCCCTCTGGGTCAAGTTTTGGAATTGCCTTCGAATCGGGCTTCGAGACATCTAAATGGTCCTTGTTTGCAGACTCTGGAATGGGATGAGGTGCATTATTCTTCTTGCCTGGTAGATCTGCAGGTTTGTCCAAGCCTGCAAGGCCATCAGTACTGTCAGAACCTTTGTCGTCCGCCTTTTTAGATGAGTCCTTCGCTGAATCCTTCTCACTTTGTATCTTTTGTTCGCTATGAGGTAGTGGAGGCGCTTCTTTCGGTGAACCTGGCTTTTTCTCGAGCTTCTCCCCAGTTTGACCCTCCTGTGCCTTTCGCGCTTTGTCCTTTTCACTCACGCCACCCTCAGTGCCTGTTGTGCCAGTTTTTGGCGGTTGTCGACTAGGATCATTCATAACTCCATCATTGGATTGTGGTATTGTCGTGCCATCTGCTGCAAGCATTACCTCCTCCTTCGACGTCGAAGCCTTCGTTCCAGGTGTTACCAATTCTCCATCCTCGGCAGCTTTCTTAGTATCTGTCTTGTCGTCCTTCTTGGGGTCCTTTTCAGCCCCTACAAATGGGCCGGCATGCGGTTTTCCATCTTTTCCATCGACAGGCGCATCCTTAGTGCCAACATCGAATTTTACCTTCGAAGCTGCATCTGCTACAGTTGATGTATCAAGGCCTGCCACTTTGGCATCTACTTTTCCATTTTGAAGATTCGTACTTTTCGAAATGGCAGATTGAATGTTGTCCTGAGTTGCTGGGGATAGAGCAATTGCCAGTGATGGCAATAAAAGCAAGAATAATGGAGATTGTCTCCTCCGAAATCTCATGATGATTTATGCGATTTGATTTGGAATTGAACTTGGCAAATGTCGCAGAATAGCAGTTTAAAAGAAGAAGTATGGTTGATGTTGGTCTAGTAAGATGAAAAAGGGGAATCTGATCAGGTTGAGGCGTCTAGACTATCGGTATTTTGATGGAATGGAATGGGATCAGTTCAAACTGACGTGGCGGTTATAAGTTATGTTTGAATTTCCCAAGAATATTCAAATTGAATTGAATTATAAAAGTAATTTAAAAAGAATAGTATTGAATGAACTTTCGATAAGAAAGGGTGAAGAAGTAAGAAGTAAGTAAGAAAGAAAAGAAAGAGTGAAGAAAAAAAAAAGGCTTCAATTGGTTCTTGTAATACTACTGTAGGTAGGTACTTGTACACTGAATTGTCTATTCTGGTAATTCTGGTACTTACTCGTAATGGATTTGTTAGAAGTTAGGAGCAAGAAGTTCCCCAGTATAATATTTTCTTTATGATTGGTTAAAATGAATATATTTATATGGGGTACAACCAGGATATAATTTCTATTTCTCCTTAAATTTTTTTTGAGATTTTAATTAATAATTATTGGTATTATTTGAATAAGGTTACCACTGTTACCAGTACATTATTGGAGAAGTCCACTAGAGTTCGTATTGAAACTGATGATAATAATGAATATGATGGAATAATGGGGATGAGATGAGATGGGATGGGTAAGATAATATTGTACCAGTACTATAACATAAATCTTTATAGATCATCTAAATAAAGTATCATGTAGATCTCTCTGTCTACTGTATATCATATCATTCTATTTTCATTTCATTTCAAAATTGAAAATCTACAAGTACAGTACAGCGACTTTACCCTTACCAGTACTGAACCCTTGATATAGGTAGGTACTGTACGGAAGTAGTAGTACAGTAGTTTTATCGGTAGGTTGTAACTTGTTAGCCACATTTGTGCCACCTCCACGATATCAGTTATATTACCTAGTAGATTAGCCAGGTACAGTACATTTTAACTAAGTAGGTACTTTTTTGTATATACAGAGATCTAATGATATACATTTCTATACATAGGTACTGGTACTGCCTATCTAGTAGGTATCTACCTAGGTAATTACTAGGTAGATAACTCTTTGTTATTGTAGTAAACTCATCGTAATCCATAATTAATTATTTCCACCGTTTTTTTTTTCTTCCTATTTAATTTTCCAGGTCAGCTGTTACCAGGTAATCAGGCAGAATGCCTTATAAACTAGGCCATATTAAAAGTCGAACTTTCCCTACTGTCTTTGTTTACAAGCAAAATTCAATTTCTAGGGTTGGGTTGGGGTTAGGGTTAGCACTTGCCCATCAAAACAAACCTTCAGTTCTTCTACCAGATCCACAAAGTATCAATCAACATCAACTTCTTTTGAAGTCTTCTAACTTCTCTTCGAGGACGAATCATTCATCTTATCATCTTTAAATCCCCCCTCGTATAAGGAAGCTCATATCAATTTTCATCCAAGATGGTCGGCCGAACATCTGATCGGTCTTCTGTACAAAGAGACATAGCTTCTTCACCACCCAAATCCACGCAATTTCAAACTGAAAATCGCGTCAAAAAAAGTATGAGAACGGCACGGGGTCAAAGTATTGATTTAGAAACGCGAAATGAAAATCTGAATTTGCGAACCGGAAGAACGACGCGATCACAATCACGTCAAGATAGCACTGATCCCGAAACTTTAATCTCAAATAAAATCGGTACAACTCGTTCAAAGTCAACCATCCAAAGTCAATTGAATGCACCCCCATTATAATTCAATCATACTGATTATTATTAGCTCCTTCTAATCTTAAAGGGATTGAAGAAGAAGATCCCGTCGAAGATGACGAGTTGCATAGCAATGCTGGAAGTGCACTATCCGTCGCCGACACCGACGGGAATTTGACGACTTGGACTCGTGGCTACATTGATGATCTCCGCCAGAAAAGCTCTCAAGACCTCCTCGATGCTTTACCTGAACTTTATGAGAACACTCGCAAG
>JWJB01010321.1:0-20413 GCA_000812895.1 Rutstroemia sydowiana
CCTGCCATGCCTTTCACCTTACCCGGCCGGATACTACTCTATGGATTCTATTTTGCAAGCTACTTTTCACCGTATCTAAGTCATAAGTAAAGTTCAGAATCTAGAATGAGGAGATTCGGGGATTTAAATCTCATCTGAAGATCTATCAAGTTTATAAACAATTGTGAGGATATAATTATATTAAATTAGACTTGCCCGCTCGTTTCCAGTGTACGGGTTCTCAGAATTGTTGTCGATTATCTTGAAGGAATATGTTGCACATACACTCTCATCAAGCTTCGTATGCTGTATACTATATCGGGATTAGAATATACCACTGTTCAAATTATCTCGAAAACTCAATGTGAGAGGCATGGGGATTGAAGATGAGTATGTAGATTTGTATAAGATCTTGGCACTTAATCTAGGAATTGTATTGGAAGATGTACGTATATCCTGGCGTGAGTTATACTTGTGAATGCAGTTTTTGTACTAGCATTGACAACTAATTGACATTTACGAAGTATTGCATTATCTATAACTACATATTCTTTGTATTTCCCTTTCCTGTATTTGAATCTATATATATTACATATAAAGTATTATCAAATGACCATGTACCATTGCTTTTCTTTCCTTTTTCTCAGTGGGTTGTACAAAATTATTCTCTTTAAAAGCAATTTATGAACTTGTTAACTTTCAAGGGTATTTTATTATTTGGAAAAAGATGTTTGGACAATCTGGGGAAGATATTCGGAAAGAGATTAAATTTAATTGGTTTATAAAGATCCTAGTTATTTTATGGAACGACGCTACGGTTCGTACATTTTTTTTGCGGTTACTTACTCGCACTTCTTAATCCGCTTCAAATGTTGTGCCATAGTTACCCGCTTCGCTATCCTCGGCGCCAGCATAATAAAATTGTTTTGAATTCTCGGATCAACTTACTGTAGGTTTTAGGAAGAAAACGCCATATATCCTTGGAATATCATTCAAATTCTTCTAAGCGCGAGTCAACCAAATACCCTAGTGAGCAATCAATCAACAATCACAGTGCATGTCGCACTTTCTGCCAATGCCTACTAGGTATGTACATTTGGACCAGTGTACTATAGACTACGGCGACACGGTATATCTTAACCTTTACCCTTTATGTGTTGTTTGAACGTTCACCGTTCAAGGTATATTTTGGTGGTGGATTAAGCATAAGGAATCACCAAATCATTGTCTCGATCCATCGGACCATCTGAGACTTTCAACTCGTTGGGAGTTCGAATCCACAGTACACGCTCTCTTTGTCAGAATAATCACACTTCGGAAACTCTTAAGCCATGAGTTGCACGGATAAACCTACTGGAGCTTTGTATCGCATACAGCTGACCTCTAGGAATCTGTTTGGAAAATACGGAAGAAATCACTGGTGATCAGTCATGGTGTTGTTCATTCACTACTCACTTTGATGCTGGACGAATTGTTGTATCTCAACCTTGCCTACATTTAATTCGTTAGTGCTGTGATAGCAGGGTACTTTGATGCCTTATGGAAGGGGTGGGATATTTTGACTAACTAGCCTGCTGAAGTTAGTAAACTCGGATTCATTATGATAGGACTAATTACTCAAAAGCAAGCAGTCACTAAATATAGATACCTCCTATTTTCTTCCTCCGTAGTTATTTCTTATTTGCGTGCCTCACTTTAAAGCAAGCCTGGCAAATTCATGTCTAGGTAAGCTCGAGCATTTGCAACTTTACTAATTCCATCCTCATCCGAGTCATCCATATCACGATGTCACCGGATGCTCAAGTGGCCATTCTTCCTTGCCAATCTGACCACCGAGTCGTGTCCAGTTTCGCTCCGTACGGGTAAGTTCACGGACGATTAACTTGAATGGGTCACGGTATGCATATAATTTACGATAGAGGATGCATCTTGACAGCGATGACTGCAGATAAAACCGATATAAATTAGATAACGGAATGTCAGCATCTGGTTCTCCGTTCTCCCTCCGTGGCCTACTAAATGGGATCACTATATATTCAATAATGATATTGCAATAATACTGACAATAAGTAAGATAAGAACCGTTCAAGAACTCTGTTATAGGAGCGGGTCAAACTTTCATTCAATTCCAATCCTACCTATATTCCATAAAAGTTGATGCGGAGGTTCCATGAATAGGTACGGGAATTTCAGATTTACCAGAGATCAAGTAAGCTACTTACCTAACTAGGTTAAATGAGTGTGAGAATTCGATGCTACATTGATTTCTAGCTAGTAGGTATTTAGGTAACTACCTAGCAATGGCATGGACCTCACTAGGTATGTAGCTATCTACAGAACTTTAAATGATGTTGCTTATTAGATGGGTGAGATGAGGTTTGGTATCCATCCATATCAGCTCCTCGTTGTTTAAGTTTTTATCTTGACAGTTAACTTCTCTACTGCTACTGTTCTACTACTCAACTGCTCTAGTAGAGTTAAATTACTCGTACTCTACAATTCAAGTTGACCTGGAGGCCATAGATGTGAACAAAGCAAGGTTAACAAAGTCGTACGTTCCCGCTTCAAAAGTTCGATTGGAAGTGGGAAATTGATGAGATCTTTTTCGCATCAAAATCACGAAATGTTTATAAGAAAAAAAGGTTCTCGGACAGACAACCTCACTCCTCTGTCTAATCTTTTCGATTACTTTCACCTTTACTTCCAATAGGAAAAGATAGAATTGGAGGTAATAGTTGATCATGTTGGCAAGCAAAATACGACGCAAAGAAAGCAAGCTTCTATTCATTCTCACAAAGGAAAAGTTGTGTGGCAAAGTTAAGTAAATTTCCTGGGTATAGGTATGTGCGGGGTGATTTTTCTTCAGCCACAATCACTTCTACTACTAGTACGTAACTCACTCTTCAGCCAGTATGAATACCGTAACCAAGATATCTTTATCTTTTTTCATGGAGGGGCAAATTTTATCCAGAATTCACCCACTTTGAGCCACTTTTTACAATTGAAAATTCACAGAACTGATATCATTGGTTAGCCAAGAATTATTTTAACTTTTCTTGGTAAAAAATGCTATACTAATAATATTATTACTCCAACGGTTGGTTTGAAGCGCTCGTAAACGCCCCCTTTGGGCTTTTGTATGAAGTCAGAGATAGTAACCCTTAATTTTTCATTTGTACAACATATTTCTTCTTTCGTGCCTCTCGAGCAAGCAAATACAATAACGTCAACAAGTTCAATATCCTCTTTACAGTATTCCCATTGAGCTCAACTGAAGCTTTTGATATTTGTTAGATTTACTGCGCCATATACCCCTGACCCTTAAGATGGCATCAGGACATAATGTAAGAGCTTTGCAATGATATCATTGTTTTGGGACTTTTCAGAATCTGACTTTTGAATAGGACCCTAAGCTTCTCTATGCGATCAACGGCATCAATGCCTATCATATTGAAAATGGAAAAGAAGATTCTCTGACACCAAATGGCCCCCAGACGCTCTCTCTTTTGATGGTACCGACATCATCTCCATTTTCAGGCCTTCCAAATGCAGACTCTAAATCTCAAGCTCCCGAAGAAGACTTCTACCTTCACCTCCATCTGCCTCCCGAGCTCGACCTCCCACTACCTGCAACAACCCAAATATACCATCAACCACCGAGCAGTTACCTCATACCAAGATGGGATTTAGGACCAGATAGCGGAGTCTTCATAAGAATTGAATTTCCTATTGTGGGAGCTGAGAAGATCAACCAAGAAGATGTTGATACTTTTGAAACCATTCTTGCGCAATGCACTGCATTTCTAGAACGTGCACAAGCTCCTTCGTCATCGCGCACGCGGTCGCCCCGCTCAAAATCTGGGAAGGACAGCTACCCGAAGGAAAAAGAAGCATTGCCTGCATACAACCCGTCCGATTTTGCGCCAGGACAAGCTTACGTTCCTGGAAGTGCAAGCTCTCATGCAGGCGGCCAAATTGTCCTTATTGACGAGGAGAATGGAAGTGTTGTGGGGGAATTGGGAGAAGGATTTCATGTAGTGGAGGATAGCAAAATGAAACCCGGATCTAAAGGTATGCCATTGTTGCAAACATTCACTTCTCACTTCTAACGGCTTTCCAGATCCGGTTGAAATTTCACTTCCCCAAGATGGTTCCATGAATATTGGTGTCGCGCCAGCTTCTGAAGCATACCTTGAGATGGCTATGCACCCGGCCTACAAAAACTCTACACTTGTCTCAAAGGCAGCAATGGCCTCTCGATTAATTGTCACAACATCTGGCTACGTCTCTAGGACCCTGCAAACACAGGCAGACAACATCACCAAAAACTCCGCCCCTACTACCAAACCAATGACATTCACGCCTACCACACACGACCGTGTCCGCAAAGTGCATACTTTCTCCCAAGGCGCAGCAGGTCTCAGTGCCAAAACCGTCGGTCAAGTATCCAAGTACGCACAAAACATCGGAGCCACGCTTTCCAAACGCGGGATGAGTCAAAAAGCCCACAAAGGCATTGGCGTCGACGGAAAGCCGGTCGAGGATTACAAACCTGGCCTCTTGAATAAGAGTATGATGGCATTCTCTACCATCGCCGATGGAATTGACCAGGCGGGACGCAACCTTCTGACTTCAACATCCACAGCCGCAACAACAGTCGTGGAGCACAAGTATGGTCCTGAAGCCGGTGATATCTCTCGCAGCATTGGTGGTGGCTTCAAAAACGTCGGGTTGGTGTACATTGATGCAACGGGGGTATCTCGTAAAGCAATTGTCAAATCAGTGGCAAAGGGCATGGTGGTTGGGAAAGTACGCGGGGGTGGAGATCTCATTGTGGGTGGTGGTGATGGCGGTATGGACACGAATAGTCCGCCTCCGGGTTCGGAATTTACGATATCGAATGATAGAGAGAAAGATGCGAGCATGAGTGGAGGTAATGGTTATAGTAAAGGTAAAAGTAGTAGTGGCAGGGTGAGCCCTGAGGTTTTGTCTTTTGGTAGAATGGCAAGCACGTCTAAAACAGGCGTGGGTGAGAGTTTGAACGGGCAGAAGACAGGGAAATATTGAGTAGTTGGGTTTGTCAATGTGGGCAGGGACATAGCTGGTGGTTGGAAAAGTAAAATGGAAAGTGATGTGGTAGGAGGATAGCTGCGGCTTAATTTGATGGATTTATGGGTTTAGATAGGGCGCAATGGTTAATCTGATGGACGGTAGGACAGGCGGAAAGGCAGATGGACATATGATTTATGATATGACTTGATACGATACGATATGACATGATATGATGCGAGCGGAAATCTAATATCTGAATTTCAGAAGATGTCTGTTCACTCTTTTGGATTAAAGTAACAACATTTATTCTTCATAGATGGTGGTATACTTTTCTATTCGTGATTAATTCAATTATTGTCCAATTTATAAACTAGATGCGAAGGTAATTATCATCAATCAAAAAGCGGCTGTAGGTCAATGTATAAGGATTTATTCCATTCATCTCTTTCTTGTTTATAACTTTTCGATCTCAACCTCGAGTCAAGAAATTATGATAGTGTTGTGTAACTCCATTATCTTTACATCGATACCCACCTGATACTGAGACACCTCTCTTACCTCTGTATTTTACATCACTATAAAACGTTGTCGTCTCTTTATTCTGAGGCTATCTTGGTCGAGTCTCAATGCTCGACGGTATTGTTATATCTACCAGGCATATTCGACCTAGGTGGTAACGGCGATCCATCGTGCTGGTAAGTCCGCTTGGGCTTGGAATTATTTGGCACACATGATGGTGGTTTCGAGCTTGAGAATTTATGAGGATATCATCTGCCATGAATGGCCATATCGTGCTGAAGCGGAACATCAATGAGAGTATATAGAAGAGAGATGATATTCAAAATGAAGTAAGTATCGCAATCACCGGATCGTACTTTCTTAAGCCTAAGGCAGTTTCAAGCAAGTAGGGACATGGAGAAGGTGATTATTGATGAAAGGCTGATTCGGTACAGATATTATCCTCATAATACCATACGAAATTTATATGGACAAACGAATACCAATCTCTAGATCTTTTGGCGTAAAATATATTGCAAAGCTATGTCCTAAGAGGAGAAATTGGTTTCGTGGCTCTACAGTATCTAGAAGGAGCTAAACGGTTAACCATAACGAGAAGTCACTTCAACTATATGCAAAGAGAATTGTAGTAAGGGCCAGCTTCGATTCTGATATCCTGTCAATTCCGAGAGAAAAAATCCCCGATAGGAATAAAGGTTATGCCTTCATTCTGAGGTAATTCGGATAGGAGAAATTCAAAATTTTCCCGTAGGCCATGGAGTAGCATTGATTGTTACCTTCACATCAGCCTTCCAATGTCTTAACGACAGCTTCAACCACGCCCTCAGTCGCTGTCAAATTAGGAGAATGACCCGTAGCCAACTCGAATGTTTTCACTGAGCGTCCCGCCTGCTCCATACCTTGAACAAAGCTCTTCTGATAATCAAGCGGCACCGTCATATCAATTGTAGAATAGATATACGCTACGGGAATCTCGCGCCATGCAGCATGCTTGATGTCTTGATACATTACCTTGCCATTCCAGCGGACCAAAGTGGCAAGATATCGATCCACTTCTTCATCGGGGACAGCACTCGTACCAACTAATAATGTCTTTGGGTCGTTGCTTAAGCATGTATTATCTTGGGCAAAATCGAAAGCTAAAGGCACAAATTCCATGTGTCCGAATTCTTTGACTTTATCCATCATTGCTGTGCCTTCGGGTACTGCGTAGGCCGTCATGTAAATTAGGTGCGTAACACCTCCACGAAGACCCTCTGCGGCTCGAGTCTCACGTCCGAGGCCGATGAGCGCGTTGCTCCCCACTTGTCCGCCATATGAATGCATTAGGGCTACGACGTTACGTCCGGCTCGGACGAGGGAGGATACATAGGTACGGATAAGGTTGGAGTCGTCGTAGAGGTCGGTATTGGGAGGACGGGTCTTACTCACAGAGTTATCTTAGATGGTCGAGATTGAACGATGATTCAAGACACATACCTGGTTTACTGACAAGAGACGCGGGCAATGGACCTCAAATCCGGTTGTCTCGAGAGCTGAGATGAGTTTCTCGTAGCTTTCTGGAAAGTGCCATCCACCGTGAATAATGACGATTGTGGGTTTGGTCATAGACATGTTGGTATTTGTATGGATTTGGGTTTATTAAGAATAGTAGAACTTGTGGAAGTTTTGAATATGGTTGGTGCTAGTCTATTTGCTGGGAGAGGTACTAGAAATGAGTAGTGAAAGGCAGAGAACTGGAGATTAGAGAAGAGGGACGAAGTAAGACTACGATTAGGAACAAGAGCAAGAGGGTGGTAAGGATAGAGAGCAACAAGAAGTCAAGAAGTAAGCACCTTGCCGCCTGCGTGTGTACATGTTAGGCAATTCAAATGATTTGGTTCTCATATGCTGTAGTAACTATAGGTAAGTAAGGGAATAGTTGTATATAAGTTTAGCAGGGCTTGATTACCACAGAAAACATAACATTACAAGGCAAACTGCACAAGTAGGTAGCCAGCCAAAATAGGTTAGTATCAACTTGTTGTTGCGGCGAGGTTACGGCGCAGTCGTATATCTATAAGTAATGGTCAGCAATGAATCAATCAGGCTGAATGCCTAACTCTGCTCGTATCAATAACTACTTGTCACCTGTAGATACTTTTAATCTTACGTACTAGTAGCGTGTCAAACGGATCCTTTGTTTCTCCTCTACGAGTTCAAGCCCGGTCTCTAAAATAAGATATGCAACAAAAACTCAATTTCAGCACACCAAAAAGTTTTGTTGCACATCTTACAAGCCTGAAGGATCAGCCTAAACAAATACCCTGCGAACTTCACTAAAAGCCCTTTATGATCCCAGGCCACAAACAGACTTTCAATCAGTGACTGTTGAGAATCTTATGGGGCTCTTACGCTCTTACTGTTCAGGCCCTGCCAAACTTATAAATGTTCCAAGATACCTTCCCTATCCTCTCCTCTCCTCTCCTCTCCTCTTCTCTCACTTACACATTCTACCATATCCAAGTCCCCAGCTCGGCTTCAAAGGTTCTTGAAAGAAAGAAACTTATCCATTAATTCGGGTTTCGTCCCTGGTAAGTAAGTGTTATATCATTTATGCAACTGTTACAGTATATACTGGATATACCCCACAATCTCACCAACCTAGGAATTACCTACCTAGGAGCTGCCCATGATCGGTCCTACTTCCGATATCTCAACCCCCAGCCTGGAATCTATTCTATATTTCAAGTTTAATCAGCACCCATGGATTTAAGATATGCAACAAAAATATGTTATAAACATGTATATATGTTTAATTACTAATAGATATTCATTCACTGCCGTTATCTCGTTCTAGTTCTCGTCATAAGTATAATCTGCAGGACCTACACCAAGTAGATGGATGGGAAGCAAAAGAATGGGGTTTAATCATATACAATAGAAATCCCACCACTTCATATAATTAGAGTTTATCAAGATGCGTAAGGGAAGTGAGTAATGTTGGATTTTATAAGGCAGTAAGTATGTTTCAACAATCACTTCTCTAAATAGCTTGAAAGTTGTCTGATAGATAGAATACAAATAAGAAGCCATATTTCCCATCTCTTTCAAGATTTGCATATCCGTCTCATCTTTTGAACATGCTTTTTTATATTGTGGTTTTTACTCCATATATCATTTGTATATGCTTTCAACCACCACACCATATGATGCTATAGTATTCATGCATTGTATATCTATTACCAAATACATACATCTCTCACAAAATATAAAATCAAAAAGCCGGCCGATCCCTCTATGAACATCTCCTAAAAAGGCCCCAAATCAAAGCAACGTATCCAAGTCGGTAGACTAACAATCGTCATTAGAATCAAAACTGAAGACTCTCTATCAAGTCATTGAGGCGAGACTTATTTACCAAGTCCAATTAATCCAATTTACTTAAAAAGACACAGCTATCTTAATCGAATGATAACAAGAGGACTTCGGATAAAGGTTAGATGTATTAATTATTCCAGTATCGAAATAGTATATATGAAATTGTGTATATTAATGTATCAATTCGACTAGATGTTGAGACCCATAATCACCACTCTACCTCTCTGCTTCTTATGTACCTGTACACATATACATACCATCTACTTATACCTACTGTATAAAACTTAAACACTCTTTTCCCTCTTCCCATACCATACTGTACTATAGGAAGAATGGCTCCGAGATGAAGGTATCTACCTCTACACCTACGTAATATATATAGAAAGAGTATCCACCAAACTGAACGAACCCTATCCAATCCAGAAATACCCACAAGAAAAAGAAACATATGTATGTATTATATATGCTACAGAACTTTCTTTCTTCTACTACACTGCAACACTGCAACACTAGCACAACAGCACGGCAACATAGTAACACAATAACACAACATATTTTATGCAGCATCTCCTCTTCCTCCTCTCCAAAAAAAGGTTACACCACCATCCATCTCTAAAACGGTAAAACACCAAGAAAAACAAAACGCAAAAAGTCCATAGTCCATAAATCATTTAATTCATTTCAACGAGCATCGCCGTAAGGCTCAATATATATTTTGAAGTTACTGTACTGTACTGTACGTATACAGAAAAAAGAAAGGGAAGAAACAAAGATCAAGAGTAGAATCGAAGAATCCATCCAAAAGTGTATCCACCTACTCCATACCAATCAAACCATGTCCCAACCCAAAAGATGACTTTGAGTAACAACATATCAATGGTATCAAAACATAACATATCGTATATCGTTGACCCAAAACGCCAATTAACCTGCTCCACCCATATGATATGGTTCTTTGTATTCATGAAGCCAACCAATACCATCCTTATCGTATCAAAATACTCTTCCAGTACCCATTCCAGTACCCATTCCAATATGTATCCCGCCATGCATACCTGTCATCACCTGCTCATCACTTGTAATCCTGTGCACCCATACCGATCATTCAGACAACCATCCATCCCACCAACCCAAAACCGATAACATAACAATTAAAAAGTGTATATTTAATCGAAATCCCCACCCAAAAATTAAAACAATGATCCGTTTGTGCTGTTAACCAACGTTATCTGTCGATATGTTTTGTCTCCGCTGCATTCGAAACTCAATAAACAGGTTGTTCGTATCTCAACTTTGATGACGGCGAGGGTGGTTTTTGCGTCTCTTTCGTTTTCGTCGATCCTCCCGAATTTCTTCTCTTGAACATATGTTCAACCATAGCTCTTGGCCCTACAAACTCCATATCCATCTTAAGAGGTGTGAGCGGAACACCCACTTGATGTATGCGGGGTGATTTGGGTTGGAAGTGTCGCTTAATATTATCATCAACGAGAGTAAATAACCCGGTCGAGATAATTACACTGGATGTTGTTAGAACGTTTTAGGGGAAAGTGCGTTTGCATGTACTTACTCGGCAACGTCAGTGACTGCTGTCAGGATACTTCTGTCACTGATATACATTCGGCAGGGTGGGACCCAGCTACCAGCGGCTTCTTCGGCTTGCATCGCTTCCGGTAACCTCATATCGGGAACAATATGGGCCATGGCCGGGCCCCTGTCGCCTTTGAATAGATGATATGAGATCGCTTCCCCATCCCCATCTTTTTCTGATACTCGCTTCCAGGCATACGAATGACCCCAGTACTCGAACTCGTACCGTTTTGAGGATTTGGTACCGCGACGCTTGATATCGATCTGAGCGTAATTCGCAAACTCAAGCTTGGTAGTATTTGTAGGTAGCATCGAAGCAGCAGTAGCAGCCTTCTTATCCGCCACGAAGCCTTCGATCTCGTTGTCGGAGTCGTCACCGGACGCATACCCACTATCCTGTCTTTTGATACCACCCATGGGGCTTGCATTGCTTGAAGACTGGGAATTTGAGCGCTTAGAATCAGGCCTGCGAATACTGGCAAATGCATTGCTGACGGATCTGGTGAGACCAGGTCTGCGTTCAGGTACCGGCTTGGCGAATTTTCGAGTCGAGTGGCAGACTTCTCGGCCGCTTGCTCGCTCATATCTTCGGAGACTGAACTCTCGACTTTTGAGATCATGCATGCGTAAATGAAATAATTGAACCAATTCCTTTTCACGGCCATGCTTGATTTCTCTGTCGACTCGAAGGTTCATGTTTCCATCATATGAGGTATCATCATGTCGAATCAACAGAGGTTTCATAGTGGGAAAGAATTCTGCGAAGTCGTGGGACGTAGAAGGCCGCAAGTTGCTCTCGACCACATCTTTGTATTCTTGAACTTCGTATTCGGGATCTTGAGGTTCAAACTCCTCAAACAAGTCTTCTTGCGAAGCGGAAGTCGAAGCATATGTCTCTTGAGATGATCGAGGATAATAAGTGGTGGCGGGGGAGATATCGTATGGTGTTAGGTCTAAACTATGTTTCGGGTAGTAGTATTGTCGTTCAGTTTGACTGTGATGAATTGAAGGTCTGGTATTGCTATAGACTGAGGTAGGAGCCGTGCTATGAGAATCTCGAGAAGACGCATCACTCTGGCGCGAATCCCTACTCGGGACGGTATTATGTCTTCGAACGTAGTCAGGCATATTCAATGAACGTTTGCTTGCGAAGGATATGAATAGAAGTTGATCTCTTAGAGATATGTGAAGGAATATTGAATATTGTAATAATGTTTCGTATCGAGGAAGGAGGAGGGAGATTCTTCAAGGTTTTTAAACAAAAGAAATAAGTTACTGGCAGTTAACTCCAATATTCATTCTTGAAATTGGCATAATAGTTTCTCTCCTTTGGGTTTCAGAATATGCATGAAATTTGAAATATTCAAGAATAAAATTTAATTGGAATCACCGAATTATAAATTTATTCTAGAAATGTATGGATGAAATAGGTTGGATGGTGATTTTCTTCCTTTATTCAGCAGAATAGTTAGAGTAAACCAGCCTTACAGTGGGATGTTTTAACATCGATGATTCGAGGGGTAAACAAGTAGGCGGAGAATCAGTGTGGATTGTATTGGATACGTGGTAGATAGTGGAGAAGATGGGTACAAATTATTGTAGCGTTGTACCTTATGATATTCGTTTTATGTGGAGTGATGGAAACATGATATTGTTGATCATTGATGAAAGGCGATTGATAAAGTGGAAAGTGGGAAAATTCAATATGGAATGGAATACTGGACTTTTAATGAAAAGAGTGGAGAATTTTTATTTTTACATATAAAATTTATGGAATACGGAGGTGGATAGTTTAAGATCTCTCTATCTATTAGTAGACAAGGCAAGGTAAGGCTTTTCCTCTCAAATACTACCTCTGTAGAATAATAGGTAGTATTATTCAAACGGTGAGAATATTTTATTTGCAGTGATATATAATTCAAGATTATTATTTTATATAATTCTTACTCATCACTTAACCTATTTAACTTAACTTAATCTAGGATATCATACCTAGTATTTATAAATATATCTTCATCCAGTAAAATAAAAAGTAAAATTTAAATCTGACAAGAAACTAGAAGGCTTTAGAATGTCCAAGTCCAAGATAAACCATCCATAAGCCACCAAAGGGCAAAAGATAAAAGGCAAAAGGCAAAAGGTAAATTATAAACCTTTTTATCGGTACCTACCCTATTTACTTAGGTGCAGTCGATACCTAGGTATAGGCTAGCTACACCTACTAGTACCTTGGGTCGTTCGCCAAACTCCGCCTTATTAGAAAAACTCAAAATGCACAAACCTCACCTCACCTCACCTCACCTTACCTTACCTCACCTCACCTCAATTTACAAGGTACCAGTACTACCAACCTACTGTACTCCGTATCTAGATTTTATTTATCGATACAAAGATGTACCACTCTACTTCATAAAACCAAGTCATAGATGCTGCTGCTGCTGCTCAATTTCTCCTCATCTTCTCCTCATATTTGTTTTACAATACCAAGTACTACATACTCTACTTCATTATTTCATCATACCGTTCTCCTCGATTATCATCATATAACTTGGTACAAGTACATGTATTACCTATTTGAGTTGCTTGCTGATTATTTTCCTAGATATTCTTCTCAAATCTTCTCCACCGCCAATTCCTTTGTGACACCTGGCGCACGATGACATCTACCAACGAAAAAAATAATGAAAAAAGGTACCTTAACAAGCTTAACAATCATAACAATCATCACAACCTGAGCTGTGAATCCAATAGAAATCCATTTCATATTAAATCAAAAACCTCAAAGTAGGTCAACTAATGGTCATTTCAGTGTGCATCCACAAGTACCTACCTATCGATCTACCGATATACAGAACTCCGTCACTCAAACATAAGATAATTTACTCAATCTGGTTGGTATAAGTACGATAGATAAATGTTGCATAGCCTCTACTGCGACCTTACCATAACGAGAATCTCGGAGTTCTATCTATCTACAACATCGTATTTGTTGTTTATCTTTTTTGGTCAATATTCTATACCCAAGTGGCTACCATGAAAGGATTGTCTTTTTTCGCCATTGCCATTGCCATTGTCATAATAATATTGAATTTCTCCCAGTCAGTCGGGCGGGTCATCTGAAATCATCACTCAATTCTTGGGTACCCAAATTCAGCCTCAACGCGAATAGCAACTTTTGGAGCTGAGTTAGTATCCCGAGGAGGCTTGGATTAGAGGTCGTGCTTGTCAAATTGTGATTCAGTTACCCCAAAGATAAAATTATTGGATGGAGCTGCCACTTTCAGGCGCCCTCATGCAAGGCCATCACCCCACTCAACCGAATCCTACAAAGTTATAAGCCATCTCAAGTGATGTATCTTCCAATCAAACTGTATGGCTTGTACGAAGGCCTAAATCATACGAAAGCATTTTCGTAACCTTCGGCAGTGCTCTCGACTAGTCAAATTTTATGGATTGTACGATTTACATTCCATGTTCAGCCATTTTATTGCGTACTGTTTGTCTCTGGGAATTGTAAGTAGCTTGAGCACGAGGTCAACAAACTTATATCGTTGTGACAACAATCAAAGACTTTGCCTCTTTTTTTATTATGGATGTCTGAGTCAGGGCAAAAGGTTCTATAACCAATCGTGGAAGTTCATTACACCCGTTGGATGACAACAGCCATGCAAGTGTGGCATACCACCATTTGTGACAACAATCAAATTCATTACCCACGTTTCGAGGCACGTGTGGGTCGCCATTTACTGCCTGGATCTAGAACATTCACGATCTTATAAAGCTATATCCGATGAATGGGTTGTCGCTTGCCTCGGGTGAAATCGATGTTTTGTCATTATCAGTTATCAATGGACAAGACTTACGAACGAAATAAAATATTTTTCTTCTTCATGTTAGCAGGTTTTTCTCCTGTCAATCATACAATGTTCGGTGTCCACATGTCTCACCGAAGCAAGGCGTCCAGATCTCTTGCAGTTGCCCTTTTCTAGTGTGCCACGCTTTGAAAAGAATGCCGGGTCTGGCCCATTTCGAGGCCTCCTACCTAGGCATATCACGATATTGTTATCTAGTATAGTAATTCGCCAAATTCCATAGTGTTCATGCTGGGTTGATTATGCAACCAGTAATTTTTTTGATTTTTATTGCGGGGTACAGCGAACCATCTGAAAGTCCGATATTGATTTCCAAGTGGTTCATGTAACGTCTTAGCCACTCTACAGTTAAAGATAATGGGTAACTAATTACAATAGGTCAACTGGCGGCACAGTGTCTCTGTAATATTCCGACGGGTAAGTCGCTTCAACAAAATTTATGAACTGATATGCCTCGGGAACGAGGCAATATTACCGGCATCCTTTGATGCATTTTCCCCTAAGCCCTCCACTATTGGGCATACACCACATCCCACCCTGTAAGGAGACGTTATTGCCCTATAGACCATCATCGAGGATACCATATTCATTCCCTGCAACAGCCATTACAAATCACTCCTAACATCTTTCACGACGCATAAACCTGGGGCTGCAGCTATCACGATCCAGATCTACAGGAGAATGATATGCACGTGTTTTAAAGATTCTGGTACGTACTACTTGGAGAAACTAATCTTAGAGAAACCTGGAGTGTTGGGTATTGGGGAAGATAAAACAAACGTCATCTGGAACATATTTTGTGCTTTTGTGATCAACTTCAACCCGAGCTGTCGGAACCCCCACATCGAATGATGGAGTGAGAATCGCACGTTTCTTTCCCAAAGATCGGCAAGTCCGCTGACCTCAAAGCGGTTCTCGTAACGATTTTCAGCATGTCGGGCCGGAAGGTGTTGATGCCAAGGAATTGTGTTCGCGGGGTTTAGTGATTATCTTGAAAGTCTGTTATTTCATTTGACAGGTCGGTCCGCAAATCGACTTTGTAAGCAAAGCCCTATGTGATGAGCATACATTGATGGAGTGCTCGGAGTCCTCCATGTTGATTTTGAGGTACCTGTACAGTGCATGGAATCAAAGTCATCGTTAGAGGAGAACGATCTTCCGATTTTCTCAAATAAGAAGATCAATACAAGGTAATCAGCTTATACGCGCATTACTTGCGCGGAGAGTATTACGATCTATACTCCGGACTTTTATAGTTGGGCAGCATTGTCCTTATAAATGGTAACGACTTCCTCTCATTTGTGATTCGCGTCCTTCTGACCTTTTGAAAATCCTGACGTCGCAACCATTCTCTCTCAAGGGAAAAACAAGATTGATCTTCGCTGAGAATATTTTATGAGTGGATAGGAATGTTAGCTGCGATTATCCAGAATCTTTCCGACGCCCTTTTCAACAGATGTGCAAAGATTTGTGGTGAGCTGTTTTTGTTAGTCGGTTGACTTATCTGAAGCCATGAAGAGGGTTTGAGTGATGGAAGACCATCATCGTTGGTCGCAGCCAGCCAACACCAGTTGAGTAGCAAATAGGCAGAAGACAAATGCATGTAGTGTTTTTAGATATGTCGTATATGATGTCTACTGTAGAAAAGTACGGAATAGCTAATCACTACAGTGCACTGCCATCCATAACCAACCTTGGCTTCGTTGGAACAACCAACTCGTCTATACAGTTAACCATGTAATATTTCAAGAAACCAACTACTAAAAAAAACATTTGGGAAAATGATGGAATTTGTGACCAGTGGAGCGGGTATTATATTGGAAAATTGGTATACTGTAGATATTCATATACCCATTATCCTTGAAATGCATGTATGGATATTGTAAACTCAGATAAATGAAGTAGATTACTAAATAGCCAGGTGACTATTTGGCTCGAGATTTCCTATGGATCACATAAGGCCGAAAGGCTTTTGGCGTTTTGTGTAGTTTTGCTACTTCGATTTTCTCTTGTATTTGAAGGCTCTCGACTCAAGGGGCTTTGAGATGTCCTAGTGGGTGGAGTAACTGTGAGGCACCCTCATTGTTTAGAAGTCTCAAGAAATTCAATGATATCAAATAGTAGTAAAACAAAGTTTGAAATGTATATCCTTCTAGTACTTTCGTAAATTTAATATATCGTTTGGATGGCTTTAAGTTTTTTTTGTTTGAATATTCGATAATGATTGAACATTTTGAGATTATAAGCTGTTCGTGGTGGGTAGGTACAAATCAATACAAAAAGAGTTTAGCGTCGAAACTTGAAATTTATCCCGAACTTCAACAATTTGTCAATTATCCAAATCATGAATCTGCGATTGGGCTCTGACACAACATAGTCAGTGGTTGGAGGGAGTTATTCTGGTTCCTAATTATTACGAGGCTTGGGCTAGTTGAGAAAAGAGAGATCTCGATCCTTCTTGGTAGCTCTGAAGCCCAACAGAGTCACCATCTGAAAATCATGGCTTCACGTAGCATGTCCCCCGGCGGTGCCCTCCTACGAGCATCCAGAGTGTTTGCGATACCAAATCCATTACCTCGACCGACAGGGACTCTTTCTTCAAGCGCAACTGCTAGTTCCGACACGGCAACCTTACCATATCCCATTCATCAATCCATCACAACCCCGCAGTCGGCATTAAACCAAGGAGATTGGGGATTTAAACGACCTCTGCCTCTGCGATCGACCACTCGCACATCTACACCTATAATCCGCGTGGATTCTATTGATACATTTGAGCATATCACGGAGTTTGCTTCTGCCGCAGATCATAGTCTGACATTGCAGAAATGGCAGGAATTGGGTGTGTCACTCTCGATACCACAAGATAAAGATGGTCGGGTTACGGGATCGTATTACAAAGGTCACCTTAAGAGCGTCTTCGAAGAGGATCTAGATAAAACGGCAGGATTCAAAGATGTCGAACTCGTAGGACAAGACAAACGGTGGAAATTTGATGGACCTTGGCTTGCAGGTCTTACAGAAGGCGAATTTCAGAGATACCTAATGAAGCGAGTTGGAAAAAATAAGGCTAAATTCAGAGGATTCTTACGAGTGTCGTGTGCGAATGCCCTCACAAGAGAATTGGCAGAGGGCGTACAAGAAGATAAAGCTTTTGGTGAAGGTGCAAAGGTACAAGCCAAAGATATCTCAGAGGGACAGCTAGATATATATATCAGACGTCTTCGACTTAATGAACCCGAGCTAAATAGGCAAATCCGAGTGTTCCTCGATTTGCCGCCATCATTGCCACCGGTGACAACAGTGGAGGGAGCCATGGGGATGGTACTTGGTGCAGCACCAGAAAAACTTACGGCACCAGCTTCCAGATCCCCGTATGCAGCATATGGACCACCAAAGACGCATCCTTCTGCAGGCTTATCATACGGACGAACCGACAGCCGCCTATTCAACCATCCTCTCCATGGACCTCAGAAAGTAGCGCCCCCAATAGAAGCTCGTGTTGTCGCACCAAAACAAGCATCTAATGGCAACAGACCGCCCTTATTAGGTGTCGCGGGTCTAGTAACCGAGATTCCACAAGGAGCCGATTCCGGAGCCTTCAATACCAAACTCAGCAGCTCCTTAAACAAAGTGGAAGCTATCCATCCAGGGTTATTATACGTGGAATTGGAAAAATATGGAGGATCCAAGGTGTGGGTGCAACCCGAACATGTTAGTATTAACGCCAAGGGCCATATCATCATGCGAGTTGCGCCAGCGGATCCCGAGGCCAGAGCGGTCAAGGAGAGAAAGGAACATGATATTCCGGATATTTATGCTAGGAAAGTGGAGCGGTCGAAGGGCTTTGAGAGGCCAAAAGCAACGCAGTATGGAAGTGGTGCGAGCTATGGAATGAGTGATGAAGAGGAATCGGTTGAAAATCCAATCATTTCTGATAGACCAGCTCTGTAGAAAAGAAATGTACGAATATGTTGTTATGTGGCTGGCATATGGATATTTGACACGAAGAATAATATAAAAATGTGCAATGACAATCAAACGTGTAATAATAGCATGTCCACATGAATTTGAAATCTATATCCTGATAAATACTAATAGGCAATGAGCATATATGTTTCCCACCCTCTGTGCAGCACACTGGCTGCCTGCCCATTTATTATCCATTCATCAATCAGTAACAACAACGACAACCACCATACCACCACTCAAGTCCCAACTTCCTCAACCTAAACTAACCATCTCTCTCATCCCCTCTCCCTCCTTTTCATCACCCCTAGCAAAAGTAACATTTGCTCGCTCTAATAATAACACCAAACTAGTTCCTACTTTAAACCCCCCAAAAAGAGCATCACAATCAGGATTTCAACACACATATACGCAAGTAAACCAATCTATCAATCAATCAATCAATCAATCAATCATACACAAAATTTCTTCCCTTGACAAGAAAAGTACACATGAAAAGCGAAGGAAGCAATTACCGTACATAATGAAAAGCCAAAGCCAGTAAGTAGAGGGTAAAAGAATAGAATATAATATATGTTGGTATAAGATGAGCCAAGCCAAGCAAAAACGGGGTGTGATAAGAAAGGGAAAAAAAAAGGGAAATCTGAATGCACTATCAATCAATCATGCTAATGCCTAATAAACTGTATACACAACTCCTTGCATCAAGATATTCTCTTCCATCGAAGATGAATCTAACGCTCGTTCTTGCATCCATTCCTCGTCGTCATAGTTATCGTCCATCGTGGTCTCAAACTTCATCTTTTCACTACTTTCCCCCGACAACCCAACAACTTAATCATTCACTCACTACATTCTATCCCATACACACACACATACGCAAATAACTCAGCTAATGCTGACCCCAACCAACCCAAGTCCTCGGCATCACTCTCCAGATCTTCACCTCTCCACTCCTCAAATCATCCAATTTGAAGCTCTCCAACTTGACCTTTTTACTCTCTCTTCCCTGTTCCCAAGCCCTCAATTTCTTTTTCGTACCATCCCATTCAGCCACGACTCCAACATGATCTGGCTTGCCAACTTCCGCTGTATATTTCGTATGCATGGATCCATGCTTACCTTGAAATCGGGTATTTCGGAGCGTTACAATATCACCAGGTCGAATTTCATCAAATTGTTGAGTCGATGCATTGCCCATGTTAGCGTAGACAGTTGCTCCATAAGCGCGCATCCCCACAGGCATCAGGACGCCGGTTAGAGGTTTCAACAGTTCCAATATAAGCCCCTGGGGAGTGCCATCACCCACAATAGTATTTTGCCTGATACCCACTGCTTCAATAATGCGTTTACCAAACTGTTCGTGCGCGCTTTCGAGTTGATCTTGTCTTAAACGAGCCGGGGGACTTTCGTGTTTCTGTTCGAGCTGACAGTCGGAGGGGTCTTTGGGATTGTATTGAGCAGCAATAATGGTTTGAGAGTAGTCATTAAATAAGACGTAAAGTTCCCGCGTAACCACAGGCTGATTCTTGGTCGAGATTGACGAAGTGTCATCTGACTCGCTCAAAATATCTTTACGAGTCTGGAATACAGTAGGCATACCACCCTTAACGGTCCACCACTTAGTACCAGGTGCCAAATCAACGTCGTTGGCAATGAAGCCAGAATCCATGGACATCCTGGTGAGATCTGTAGATCTTCTTATACCTGCAGTGGCAGAAGAACGAGACATATCAAGGGATTGTCTCAAAGAGGGCTTGCTTGAAGGTGGGGCACGGCCTGCTTGTTGAGGAGAAGCAAAAGCCGGTCTAGGTGGTGAAGCTGAATATAAATCATCTTCAGCAGGCTCTATATTAGGCGTGGCAGGTGCAGCATGCGACGGTGGAGCGGGTGCCGCGGAATAATTATAAGGATCGTACTCATTCTCATCTGGTTCCCATGGGGCTGGCGCTTTTGTGGTAGGTGGTGGAGGGGGAGCGACCCTAGGAATGTCTGCCGATGGACGCGGTGGTGGTTGTGAAGGCAATGGAGGAGGTGCACCCCGTGGCGGGAGCCCTTGTGGGGGCGGTGGG
>JWJB01010322.1:0-15288 GCA_000812895.1 Rutstroemia sydowiana
TGGTTCCACCAGTTGACCCATTCCATTGCAATTGATGAGGGGAAAAAGAAAGGTTCGCATGGACATGGAATGGAAATAGGTACATGGAATCATGGAATCGTGCACATGCATTCATGCAGTTCGGATAAGATTACCGTACAATTCGGGCATGATAACCAATAGGCAAATTTATTACTACATTACCATACATTGAAATCATTGATGTTCCCAAAGATGCTTGCATCTGCCTTGCATTCGCTGAGCTGCAAGTATTTCTATTTATTTTCACTTTTTTCATTTTTTGGTGCGGCGGTTAAAAATAAGTTGTAAAAGATGTGAAAAAGGGAAACTAGAATGAATTAGGATGTTTGGCGACTAAATCCTTGTTGAATTTAACCATTCATATCTTTAGAAAGACCAACAATTCATTTTCGCTTAAAAAGCCATCGGAAAAAGGGTAGAAACATCTAAAAGATTCATCCTATCAAATCAACATTCTCATCACATCTTTTTTTTCCTCCTCATAAAGATCTACTAATGTACATTGTTTATGGTTCATCGCCGAATTGTGGATACATGAATGATGATGCTATATAGACAAAAAAAATGAAGGGACCTGCCTACTTCATCACGATCAATTATGTATCGGGGAATTAGCAGCGTAGGTAATGCAAGGCACGCACGAACGAACGAACGAACAACAAGGTATATCTACATTCTCAAAAGATGACAGGTGAACCGTGAAGCTGATACCATTGATACCAAATTACTTTATGATTCTGCAAGTATTGAGTACCGTATAGGGAAGGAAGTACCGTATGAAGATTTTTGAACATGGATATCAACTTACGTACTATTGTACCTTACAAGTCACTTATTCATCTATCGGATGAGAAACATGATCATTCAGCAATTTATTAACATCCTAAGCTGAAGATAGAGAATGAATGATTGATTACCTCAATGCAGTCATCCAGTAGTGTAAGTGTTATGTGTGTAATGGAAGGAATCATGGCATGGATGGCTATCTGCAGAAGAAAACTGATCAATCAAATCGAGAAATTGGCATTTCAATTCTCGAGATGTCTTATGTTATACTGAAAGATGAAAGATGATAGAGGTAATAGGTAATGAGTTTGAATTGATTGAAATTGCTAATGATCTTTTCTACTCGGTCAGTATCAGCCTTCTTTTTTGAGCGTTCTTTCCTCTCCCTATCCCTTAACATTCTTCTCATCACCGTAGCTGGATACCTAAAGCTACCTAGATATTTAATAAACTAGGTAGGGAATGACAGTATCACAAAGTCTACCAACCGTAGCACCGACGGCAAACACCCACCCACCCAGAGAACGGACTTTTTTCCTTCACTCCTCCTCGAGTGGAACCTCGGAATTCGGGCTCATTTTTCCCCATTTAGACATTTACGAGCCTTGACGTTTATCTACCCTGAATGCTCGTCGTAGATCTCTAAGAAACAAATCCACTTCAGAATCTATCTCTACATTCAATTCACATTTTCACATACATAATCATTCCTCATCACAATCATCACGGACTTCCCTCCACCCCCCTCCCCTCGTACAGTACGTACCATCCCACACATCGAAATCGATCCTCCCGATAACCCGATGGCTTATAGTAAGCCAAGCCAAGTATTCCAGTTTTTTTTTCCCACTTCCTCGTCTTCTCCGAGTATGATTGTGATGAAAATCCAAAATCACACCTACCGATATCACCTACATCTTACGAGCCGTCTATTTGCTATGCGAACCTATGACATCCCGGTCCCAATATTACATGCGAGAACCCTCGCAAAAAAAAAATCAAATTCAACTCAACCATCCATACCACACCATCTATTTATCCAAACCAATTAAGAGCATACCGGCTCTCAACCTATTCATCCACATCGGCACATGCATTTACGAGTCTGACCAACATCAACGTTCAATTCGCTGCTCTCGCAACACCGAGCAGCAACCCATCGACCAATAGGTGCAGTCGCATCTAGAAGATGATCACTGATATGCAGTGCGCCCAGCACACGTACCGAAAACGTGCTAGTGTCGGCGGGTAAAAATAAAGTGGGTGAGGTGGGTGAGCCTTTTCTTTCGCTTTCTTTTCTTGGGAACATCGTTTTGTACAGTAGTCTGTATGCAGAGTGCAGCTGCTTCTGCCACTGCCCCTCTTCTTGTACCTCTAGAGCTAAGCGTACTGCGTACATACATGATTTACAAGTACGGATCCGCATTACTCGCGTTTGGTGAACGATACAGTATTACAATATGACTCTATGAGGGGTATCACTCCACTCTCTACTTGAAAACATAATATGTACGTAATCTATTTTCCTTTTCCTTGCTTTATCTCGCACCTGTATTCTCCAATGAGAATCGATTACTACACGTGCAAATCACGTGAATATATTTATATAAGGCTTCGCACTTTCCAAGAGCGGCGCAGTGCAGTGGGGGTGGGACGAGCAAGGGCAAGATGCAGATGATAATCTATTGTTTAAACCCTGACCTAGACCTTGACCTAGTTGCAGTAAAGCAGACTTGGTCTTTTGTTGAAGAAGAAAGGACCGATCGATCCTCACCTTGAATACCACTTCAGAATTCAAATATCAACATGGATGAAAGTTAGTTGGATTGAACTTGACATGGGAAGATGATTTTTTTTTTTTTTTTTACCAATGTGACCGCCCGACATGCACACTACTATACCTGGTAGTAGTGGCAGCATGTCATCGTAATCGTTTGTGATAACGATTGCGATTGCGAACTGGTACATTGCATTTGCATTTGCATTTTAAACGCCCGGCAAAAGTCAAAACTGGACTCAAGGGAAAATGTGAATTCTGGTGGACGGCATTTGAATTATTGATTGTGATTTTGCACAGTACGGTAGGTTAAGTCATTCCCACCCATTCCCACCTCTTTTATGATACTTTTTTCCCATTTCGCATAAACAGTACAGGAACTTATTCAGTCAATCAGTCATTCAATCGTCCCCAACCTACTCAGCCAACTCCACATGGCTCAAAATCCCGTTTCCGGTACCGAAGTCTCCTCATCTCCATATTCATTTACCACCGTACCTCATTCAAAGGCGTATGGTAGAAGGTATTCCTCTCGTCGCACTTTTCTAACAGTTCTCCATAGCACAATAGCCAGTTATTAGTCAATAAGTGGTATAAGTCCCGCTTTGGGCTGGCCAGGCCAGGCCGAGCTACTGCCAGTAGTGAGACAAGTCCATCTCACCTCAGCCAACCAATACTATGTTCTTCTCCATTCTTCGAAATTAGCAAATCTTTTCGTTTCCTTTCCTGCAACCAAAGGAAAGACTAAAGACGAGAAAGGACTTACGCCTTCATTCACTTATCCTACTTCTGCACTTCTATATCAACCATACTCCTTCATCGTCACATTCACTTCCCCTTCACATTCATCTCACACATTTATAATTTACCAAGCAATCTCGTCCCATCCCATCAGCCGCTTTCGTTCATAGTATATGAGTCTTTTGATTGATTACCATAACCATATCATTCATCCATCCATCCATATAGATAGATATATGTATCAATCATCAAGACTTGAACGAAAGCTTGCCTGCTTGTGATTAGACAAGGCAAAGTGAATGCTCATCTTGTATAAAGTCATCAGATCCCATCCCGTACCTTCTCATCACATTATATCGCAGTAACGCGGCAACAGCCAAGTAGGTAGTTCACGGCAAAGATACTTACCAACATGTAACCTATAGGAGCAATGTAGTTTTGCACGTTTAGAACATGTAATGAATTCTTGATCTGCCTTGGGATACTATAAGTTGGTTATGTTATTGTTTGTATTCATTCTTATCATGTCATATCATATCATGCCATGTCTTCTCATCCCCTTCTCCCATTCCCCAAAAATATCCTGCAAAAACGCCATATCATATCCTGCCCAATTCCATCCATCCATCATGTACCGAGTAATAAAGAAACATAAAACACGCATTGCCCCATATCATAGCCTAAGATGGCTAGACTGGGATGCGATTCTGTAAACAAAGGAAAACGTCCCCGGTGGCTACGCTGTGCCATTTTGGTATACAAATTGAAAACTTCTTCTGGGCGGTTAAACATAACCGATTCTTATAACTTCTTCGTGATGTCCTTGGAAATAGGAGTTCCGAGATGTGCCGGGCCGGCCAGTGGTAGACAATACGTCTTCTCACTGATTGGGCAAGAGGTTTAGAGAGTCATGGTTATAGACATCTCAATCAAACTATCTTTTCCGGAAGTTGTGTCTCGCTATCGATTCGTGAAAGTACGGTAAGTGGTTTTCCAGGAGCGGGCTCCCCGTTCAAAGACAAGTGCTGGAAGTCGAGGCTGTGAAGTGGAAGACCCTGTGCAGCTAATTGCTTTTGCTTTTTCTCGAATTCACGCTTCATACCGTGCTTAACAGCATCCAAGACGTTGGGAACGGTGACCTTGGGTTTAAAGGCGGGTTCAGTTCCCGGTTGGTACACACCAGTTTCGACTAAAATAGAGTACCATTCGTTCTTGGCTTTCTCGTTGAATCGGTTGGTTCCTTGAATGTCGGATTCAGGGGTATCGCCGACAAAGTAGACTGTCTCAGGAGGACGGTTGATGCGATGCTCGTCTTTGCGCCATTGTTGCAATAAGCGAGTAGCGAATTCGAATGTTCCAATTTGTGGCTTGCCGAAAGCGATAGTCTCAAGTTCTTTGCCTTGCGTTAAACTCTTGAAAAGCATTTCGGTCATCTTTCGAAGGGCACCCATGCCTAAACGGACATTATCATGGGCTGCGGACCAGACAATATCGTTGTGAGAAAAGTAAATTGGCGGTCCTTCATCGAAAGTCTCGGAGAGGGTACCAATATAACCACCCTTGGACATGGCGAGGTCGATCATGATCTGAATATCACTAGCCCAGTCACGGCTATCGGCGAAGACGAAGATAGCTTCGATTTTGGTCTCGCCAATATTGCGATCTGAGCGAGAGTTTGCGTGCTCTTCAGCAGTCAATTTGCGGAACGGGGTTGTGGCTTCATTGTCCTTGATGATATCTCCAGGTGTGATAACATCACGGAAGCCATAACCCTCGGCGACATTTCTGCACTTTTCGCCCTCTCCACCAATGACTAGGACCGTGTTGTACTTTTCAACCATCTCTCGCATGGGGGTATGGCCTATGAAAAGAAGTCAGTATGAAAAACAAGGGTTTGGACCGGGATGTTTTAGTACTACATACCACAGATAAATTGTGAGGGTGACACTTCGATGTCAAGTTGTAATGAAAGATCAATGCAACGTTCCGCTTCTGTTTTTCCGCCACCGTTGGTGAGGAAGATATATGGACTAGATGAAAGTCAGTCTCCTGGCCAAATGCATGTATTCGTGATGGTAACTTACACTTTCAATCCATATTCATTTTCGCCATTCAGGACCTTCATAGCTTCAATGGCTTCCGGGATGGGTCGACCACCACGGATAAGAACACCATCGATATCGAAGGCAAAAGCGAACGAGTCGGCAGTGGGAACATCGGCAGGGGTGAGTGGGGACCCTGGGGAATCTGGGGAGCTTGACGATGAGGACTCTTCTTCAAGGTTCATCTCGTTGAGTTCCTTTCTGGCATTCTCCATTGATGCGGCAAAGCCAGCAGAGTAGGAGTGTGATCGTGGTCCCAACATCATTCTCTCTGGAACGACGACAACTGGACCACCAGCAGTAACTTCTCTTTCGTTGGTAGTCATTGATGATAATCTTCTAATTCCTGGCCTGGCAGCTGGAGGTTTGAGGGTGGAAGAAGGGGCCATATTTAAGGAGTTTGTTATAAGTGCTTATGAGTGAATATAGGCTAAGTTGGTTTGCTTCGCCGAGCAAACTGCGCGCGTTTATGTTGATTGCGGAAGGATTGGATGAAGAAGGTGGACCCCAATGCTGGGCTGAGGTTGGATTTAGATTGTGGAAGGGACAGCGCGGTTATGTGAAAATTCAATGCGTTTAATAAAAAAGGTTAAATAAGTTAATATTATTTCTTTTATTGAAATATATAAGTAATCGTTTAAGGAGATTGAAGGAATTTGAGATTGAATTGAGAAAGGGGGATGTTTGTGAATTTATATCTTAGAAAATGATTTGGTTTTTGGTTATAGTTGGGATCTATGATAGAATTCAAGAAAAAGTAAAAAGTAAATTGAAGGAAATAGAAACTACGTAGTTGTGTTACAAGCCAGCAGCAAAATGCGGTAGTAAAATAGAGTGGATTCCTATGATGAATTATTAAATCTCGATATCTCAATACCAATACTTAGCTTACTAGGTAGTGACGGATTGTTTTGCATAATTGATAGTAACAAGTAAATTTCTAGGTTAAAAGATGTTTTATTTTCTATCAAGTTGCGTTCAGTTGAAATCCCCACCCCCACCAATAACTTAACTTCAACAATTACTCGTAAATTAAGAACCATCTATCACTTAGGTATTATTTAGGTACGAGTATTCCAAAAACATGTAAGTTTAAAAATCTATTTGGACTTTTATTATTGGAATATACCTAATAGATTCTAATAGAATTAAAACTAGAATAAAAGTAGAATAGGTAAGTATCTAACTAGCTAATCTTTACGAGGTAAGTTAGGTATTTGACTGATTAATACGTAGGTAGATTCTGTCTACAGTACTTCCGTAGGTATCAACCGGTATCAATCAGTACCAACAATGTCCAACAAAGTACCTAGACCTAGACCCTAGTAAAAAATATAATTATGCAAAAAAAGGTACGAGTGTACCTCTTATTATGTAATATGCAAACATCAAGCCTAATAATCTTTTTCTTTGTGTAATCTAGATGAGGTCCCTTAAAGATCGACGATATTATTTACTATTTTATATATAATTCAATTGCATGTGAATATTGTTGATTACTACTCCCTTATAAAGGAGTTATTATTAAATAGGTTGCAGATAATAATTAATTTATGTTGAGATAGGTATTCTCTGTACGCAGTGCTCATACCTTATTCTACCTAAAAGAGATTAAAGATATATTCACCGATTAAATTGTATGATAGTACTCCGTAACAAATCTCTCAATCAAAATTAAAAATCTTATCAATCTTTTTTTTCTACTATGACGTTTTCTTGCATAAAACGATAATGAACTAAATAAAAAGTTTCTACATGTGTAATGAATGGTTGGATGATGGGTTAAAGTGGATGGTGGGATGGTGGGATGGTTAGAATCGATACGGATAGATGGTGGGATAAGATACCTAAGTATAGTAGTGGGGCAATTAATTTATATTATTTCTATCTATTGTTACTATTGAACACAATGTGCTCAATGCTTCCTTCCTTCAGTAAAACTGTATCAACCGCTGTTTCTAAACTTAGCTAAAAGTATTACTGTACTCTACTAATATATCGTAAACTTTTAAACGCAAAGGAAACAGGATAAGAAAGAAGGATGAGGAAAAGAGGAAAGAGCCTATTCTCTTCATCGAGAAAAGGATTCTACCTACTCCACTATTACAACTACCTATTTGCCTAAGGAGTTATCATTATTGTTATTGTCAAGTATTTGTCTCCACCTATTGCTCCATTTATTCATAAAATATGTGAGGAATCGATCGATGTATGAGCCTTTTATTTACTTTGATGAATATCCATCCTTACCCTGGCCTGGATTATCTTTGATATCAAAAGATCCTGATACCTTACTGGTAGAGTTTTGTTTCGTGTATAGATAGATAATTACTTATATTACCGCGTTGGATATTTTCCAAGGCTTTTTCTCCAATACAAGGTGGCTCAATCGAGATCCTCTTGGGATAGAAAGAAAGAAAGAAAGGAAGGAAGGAAGGAAGCAAGCGTTACCAGTATCAAAAACTTGAAGTTATTCCGACTTATCCTCGCCCATTCGGTGTTGGATCTTTTTAAAGTGGGACTCACAGTCTCGTCTCACACCTACAGTATGTTTTGTTGGCTTACAGTATTTTATGTAAGGTCTCACGCCTTGCACATACCTTGCACAAGAATAATGCACATGGAAACATCTAGACTACAAACTAGACGACATACCTACCTACTGCACTATCAACTATCCACCAATCATTTCGAAAACAATACATCCAGTTGAAGTACTGTGCAGCTAAGATGTAACCCTTTTGAGTCGGTCCGGTCCGATGAAGAATATATATCTAGTACTTTGAGTACCTAGGTATTATTTCTGACCAGCAAGTGATCGAGTCCAACGAGTAGTCTCTCGGATTGGATGACTGGATCTGATCACCATACTACACCTTCCATTTCAGAATGTTGAAGCTGCACAAAGGGTGATAGGGTGGTAGGATGGTAAGGTGGTAAGGTAGTAAGGTGGGTAGGACATAAGACAAAATTAATACGATCGGAAATGTCTCCTCACAATGCACATAGACCTACAGCCAGCATCAGCATCTTGTTGTTGTCAATGCCGTCAATGTTGTCATGTTACGGTACGAGTATGTGTTCGAATTATATTGATTTGATTTCACTTCAGCATTTCCTGTCTGTCGCTCAAATTTCTGGGGAATCTCCTTGAAAATCTACCAATTCATTCCTTTCATTTCAACATGTGAAAGTGTTCTCTTCTTCCATTGATTGAACTCAGAGCACCTGAATAGTGGGTCCAGTCCAGCGTACTAAAGGTTAGTGTACTTTTATTTACCTAAGATTGCATTGCATTGCATCAAGTCTTCGAAATTTCCCAGAGACCCTTAATAAATGAGTGTCAGCAGCATCATTGCACATGAGGTATATTCCTATTTATCGAGTAGTCGCAATACCCGCTTACAAATAAATGGGGGCTCGTATGTTATCGGCATGCAACAATGTTACAATATCCAAAAATTGTCCATTCCCCAGGTTCCCCTTGATGAGTTGCTTCTGCCGACCCTTCGTCGGTATAGCTACATGCGAAGACGACCCTCAAAGCAACATCAGACCATGAGTATCAAGATCGCGATCGTTGTGTTTACGTCACTACGCTCATCGATGGAGAGTATCCAGAGAGTGTTTTCTTATCGTGGAAGTTACAAAGTGCTTCCTGAGATTTCCATAGATACCCATCAACTCATCCAAACCACCCCACCTCGTCGCAAGGACATCCCCCGCTTAACAAAGCGCTCTCCTCTTTTACCCCATTGATGTGGACCCGCTCGAGCTCAATGCATTATCAACTCCAATTTTACCCCAAATTCCCCGCCTTCCAATATATTATACTTTTTGTGAAGAGTCATCTGGGGAAATGGCTATTGCAGTGGTCTTCCTGATGCAGTGGATTGCAGCAGAATCTGTGGAGCAACGAGAACGCGAGTCAGCCTGGATGTAACGGAAGCATTCAACCATCCTTGCCGACGAGGAAATATGTTACCGTTACCCCGAGCACTTCCGAGTTTTGTTCCGAACTTCAAATATGATAATGGCAACATCTGGCCGAGTTGCCTTTGGATGGAACGTATCTGTTTATTCTTACATCTTAGTGGTGGCTTTTGTACAACGTAGTGTAGTCATTAACCTTACACAAAACGCCCCAAGACTAAGATTTAACGATTCGATCTTAGACTCTTGGATGATCTTATTTTTAAGTTATTATCCGATTCGAGAAAAGCATTTTCGTTACTAGCGCAAAACTCTCAGATAAGGCTGTGCTGTGCTGGTTTCGGATGCTTTTATTTTTCCGGATACCTCCTTCCTTTAAAGTCAGTCTAGTCATGATTTGGAATTCACGTGCAATCATTGCAACATCCTTCGAGTCAGAATTGGAAGTCAAAAGTGATTCTTGATTTAACAAGAACCTACTTTATGTGGCACAGGAGTATTCCTAAGTATGAGTGTAGTAAACACTTTTAAGCCGTCGCATGGCCAGTGGTCAGTGACTGGGAGGTGCTCAACGTCGTCATTGGAGTTTCACGGCACGGGGCGTAGATAGTACGTAGATTTAGTACTCATAGTTGTTACTACTGCCGATGCTTGGACTTTGTAGCGTAGACATTACGTTATGATATGTCATTTTAGTATAGGCATGTTGTTATACAATATATCCTTAACACTCATTTCTGTTGAATCTTAGGCTTTGGTGCCCCAAACTTGTTGACCGGTCTACCTATACCCCTTCTTAGATATTTCATCGCCTTACTTTTCCCTAGTGGGAAACCCCGACACCATCAACGACACGGCAATCCAAGAATTCAAATTAGAGAATTACATACAGATTTCTTCTACAGGATCCAACAACCTGGGATGAAGAGTAAGTAGTCGAAATGAAAGGATGGCATGTTGTAGGAATAGTTTCCACTTCAAGATAGAAAAAGCCGATTTATGTTCTCATCATCGATTCAATGAATGTAGATGAAGTATGTATAAAGAAAGCACAATATGCTGACCATTCATCTCGTTAACTCTCGAATGATGAATATTCTGGCCAAGCACACCAGTACAATAACAACTACATATCACTTGCTAACCTTACCACACCACACTATCTACAGTACACAGTAAGAACTATTTTATCTTATCATTTTCATCCATACATATCCATTGTGACCATCCGTCATCAAGAAATTCTCCTAGTACTACCGCTGCAAACAACTCGACCGTAGGTGCCCAGAAGAAAAGTCCAATACTCGACTTCTGACTTGATAGGAAACCTCTCAAAATGCTAGAAATAATTCAAGCAAGGAAATGGAAAAGCACGTTGGGGATTTGATGTATGCGACCTACGATACTGTATTGTGCCGTGATTTTTCGCAACGTGGATGTTGGATTTATGGGGTAGGTGCTATCATATGTATGTATGTTGCCGATGGGTATGGGTTACAACGTCGGTATTTGACCGTTTGGCGAATGGTTGTTGGGTAAGTATTGTAGGTAAGATGTTGTATATATGTTTATATGCAGATATGCACAAATATTTGAATAATCAGATGGGTTGACTTTACTTCGCCTTACTTCACTTTACTTCACTTTGTTTGCTTTATTCACTTCACTCCGTTTGCTTCATTTCATTTCACTTCACTTTGTTCCTTCGTTTCACTTCACTTTGTTTGCTTCATTTCGCTTCATTTCACTTCACTTCACTTCTTTTGAGAGATATTGGCGCAATAAATATGGGTATTGATATGGGATTCGATATGGTTCCGCGCCTGTCGAGGAGTGTTGAGGATAGATCCAAATGGGAAACTTTCATTACGCTCGTTAAAAGCCTTTACGAAGGCGATGAGCAGGTGGTGATTAAACCTCATTATGTTGAATTTAGGGCTGGTGAACATCCTGTGCTTCCATATGAGGGACATAAGTTCTTGCGTTTCAGTTCGAAGATCGGTACGACAGCGGATCGTAGTAGGAAAAATGAAGTGATGGATTATATCAATCCGATCACTCAACTCGCGCGGAAGATATTTGGCGTTCGTGTACAAAAATGGAACGATTCAGAAGTTCCAGGCTTCTACTCTTGGGTGGAAGTTCATCAGTCTCTCAAGTCGTATGAACAGGTTTGTTATACACACCCTATGATATGTGGCGAATTGCTAACTCCAACCTGTTATAGCCGGATACATCGAATATAGTCCAACTTCCGTCCGGGGCTGACTTTGAATATGGAATCTCCGGTGACTCGGCTGATAGAACACTCTTTGAAGTTCAATCTGTGCCAGGGAAAGGAAGAGGTCTTGTAGCTCGCTTCAATATCCCCGAAGGAAAACGCATCATCTTTGAGAAACCTCTTCTCACCATCTCGGCTTGGAATGCAGAGGAAAGCTATATCGCGGCACAGATTAGGGACTTGTCGAGAGACGAGCAACGGCAGATTTTGTCTTTTCATAACAACTCCCCCGGGAAACAGCCGTTCAGAGGACTCGTCAAAACTAATGCTCTTCCAATGGGTCCCGGATCCACTAAAGGTGGACTATACCCTATTATCTGCCTCTTGAATCACAGCTGTCTGCCAAACACTCACCACAGTTGGAATAGCGAGATTGAATGCGAGACTATCCATGCAATGCGCTTCATCAAAGCCGGCGAAGAACTTACTATTTCCTATGACAGAGGAGGCCCCTGCACTGAAAGGCAAGCCCACCTGAAAAAGTGCTTTGGATTCGATTGCAAGTGCGAAGGTTGTTCTCTCTGTGATAACGACCTCGAATCCAGCGATATTCGACGTGCAAAGATACAAACTCTCGACGACTGTATTGGGAATCCATTCCGTCAACCAGAAGATAGCCTAAAAGATTGTCATACTTTACTTCAGACACTCAACGATGAATATGGGGGTGCTCCCGGTATCCTTCCTGCACGATTGTACTATGATGCTTTTCAGATCGCCATTCGACAGGGTGACGAGGCTCGAGCGAGCGTTTTTGCTGAGAGAGCTTATAAGTTAAGGCTCATGTATGAGGGAGAAGATAGTCCCGAAACGGAGCATATGAAGAGACTGATGGAAAATCCTACTCAGCATGTGTGTTTTGGGACTTCGAAGAGTTGGGAAACCAGGAAGAAGATGGTGCCGAAGGGGTTGGGATTGAGTGAATTTGATAAGTGGCTGTGGAGACAAGACATCTAGAAGGAATCTGTTGAGAATCTGGCTTTGCAGGAATTTTTGTACGCAAAATTGGTTGGTAAATAGTTTTGAACTATTTATTCATATGGTGGAAGATGATTTGGGATTATCCTATAGTTCTATTTCGTGATATGAAATATTGATACCCTACAGTAGCAGAAAAAGGGGATACTAATTCATATGGGTACCAAGCCCAGTTGTGAAAAATGAAATAATTAGATATTCAAACCTTAGAACTAATCCAATGATACTTGAGCCACAGACTGTCAGAATTTCAGAGTCTCCTGTTGAGGAAGAGATACTGTATGGCTGGCTGCGATATTTTAGGAAGTTTGAAAGGGAGATTAAGGCCCACCCACTAGAGTAAGGTTACCTAGGTATGCTATGGCCTGAAATCAAAGCCTAAAATTCTGAAGTTCTACTCATTCTTAAAGCTTGTCTTTAATAAATAAGTGTTTTTTAGAACTACAAAGCTTGATCAACAAAATTCAGAACAATTGAAGCATAAATAAATACAAACAACTTTTACTATTGTTATACCTTATAACAGGTAAATTTGGTGCATCAAAAAGGTAACTTGGAAAGCTGTTGGGGTAAGTTGTGAGCTGTGATTTTGTGTTCTCTTTTTTCTTTTTCTTTTGGAAGCATCTCTTCAATTCCGTGAAACAGCGGGGAAGCTTCGTTTGCTCTCTGCATCAATCAACTCGGTTGAACCCACTTGAGCTCCAAAAGCCATACACACAATTGCTCACTTCCCATCATCCAAGAATCCTACACGAAAACAGGAGAAGAAATCAATCATCTACGCAATAATGGATTCAGCTTCAGTTTCATTCCCAATTCTCGACTCGCACATCCATCTTTTCCCCGCCAGCGAACTCGATACTCTAGCATGGAACAATCCATCTAATCCTCTCTATAAACAACAATCACTCGACGAATACACATCTGCTACGGAATCTACACCCTCGCTCGAAGGGTTTATCTTCCTCGAAACTGACCGGAAGAATGATTTAAAAACTGGTGAGGAGGATGGATCTGGTTGGGAACATCCTCTGCAGGAAGTTTCGTGGCTTAAACGCATAGCATTGGGTACGCCGAAAGAAGGCGAAGGTCACACAAAAGAACATGCCAGTTTATGTAAAGCAATTATACCTTGGGCGCCGCTCCCGAGTGGAGAGAAGGCGATGGAAAAATATGTAGAAAAGGTGAAGGAAGAAGCAGGTGAGGCATGGGGGAAGGTAAAGGGATTTAGGTATCTGGTGCAGGATAAGGAGAAGGGGACAATGGTTTCGGATGGGTTTATTGAGGGATTGAGGTGGATGGGAAAGAAGGGATTTGTTTTCGACCTGGGTGTGGATTTACATTCTGGTGGGAGATGGCAATTAGAGGAAGCGGCTGAGATGATGGAGAAGGCTCATGATGGCCTTGAGGAAGATGAGAAAGTGGCCTTCATAATCAGTAAGTCATAATTGTGTTTCCATTCTTCGGACTGTTTTATCAAGGCGGAATATAACTTTGAGGAATGTCACTAATGCACGTATCACATAGATCACCTCTGCAAGCCTGATTTCTCAATCTACAATACACAAACCGACCCGTCATTCATCGCCTGGCGTACAGCTATGTTCAAGCTCAGCAAGTTCAGTAAAACATATATGAAGCTAAGTGGATGTTTCTCCGAGATGCCAGATTCTCTTAAAGCTGGGCCTGTTGATGATATCTTCTTGGCTCTGCAACCTTATCTTGTCGTATTGTTAGCTACATTCGGTCCGTTTCGCATCATGTTTGGATCGGATTGGCCTGTGTGCACAATTGGGGTTGAGGGTGCATGGCAGAAATGGAGGGAGGTGGTCATGAGGTTTTGCTACTTGGCAAGTTTGTCTCAAGAGGATCAGATTATGATTTGGAGCGGAACAGCAATTAAGGCTTATAACATTGGGGAGTTGATGTAAGTTGGAGGTGTCATTTTTTCTATTTCGAAGACCCCCGTGGAGGCGGGCAAGGATTGATCATCTTCTCACCCCTCAAGATATCTATCCTTCATTGATTCGGCTGGTAAATTCATTACCGTCATTGATATGAAGTCTCCAATATTATTACAGATACGGTGAATACCCATGAGTAGGTCTTGTCTGATGGCACTAAGAAAACTTAAACCCACAAGTCTACCCCGCCATGCCTCGGGCGAATCTATCCCTGGCGGGGTTTCGTCCTTCATTGCCCCGAATGAAACACCTGAACTTTTGCCGGCTGTTTCTCCCGACAAACATCATTGTAAACGTTGGAATTCTTAAAAAGGCCCCAGAAACATCTTTGTAGTTCCCAACGCAGCTTTCTTTTCAGATCACAAACCAACACACCAAACATCCCAACGCCAAACTCACAAAAAATGTCTACGCCCCCACCAGCAGGTGTCTACGTCCCCGTCCCCACCTTTTTCCAACCCCGCAGTTCCCCCTCCTATAGCTCCATCTCCGCACCAGTCGATGTTACCACCCAAGCCGCGCACTCATTGCATCTTGCTAAATCTGGTATTAGAGGTTTAGTCGTCCTCGGTAGTACGGGAGAAGCAGTCCATCTTTCCAATGCAGAACGCTTCGAAGTTTTGAATGGGATTAGAGAAGCATTGGATAAAGAGGGGTTTGCAGAGTACCCGATTATTGCGGGGACGGCAGCGCAGAATATTGAAG
>JWJB01010323.1:0-25166 GCA_000812895.1 Rutstroemia sydowiana
ACATCTCGACCTCTTTGTCATTGCCCCTTCAACGACCATAGCTACAATTTTTATCTAGCTACACTTCGAAGCAACTTCGTCGATCAATTCACATACAGTACATACTACTCGTTCAATCAAAAATGTCCTACAATTACGCTTCCGACCAACCTCAGGGCTGCGGCTGTACCAATGGTATAATCTGGATCGCATGTCCCCATTGCGAAGGACTATGGAGACCGTAAGCTATGGGCTTTTCTATTCGCATCTTCAGACAAATCATTTGATGAACTATACTGACCGTCACAGAATGCAAACCTGTACTCCTTGCAATTATACAGGACTTGTGGGGTCTGCCTGTTCCCACCATGGTTCCGGATATACCAATCCTACCGCTGTCCAAACTTATGGAGATAGCGGTGCAGGCCAAGATACTAGGCGCTCTTCCGGCCAAGTTAGAACTGGCAGTAGTAGAAGATCTGGCCAGTAGGCACTTCATGAGTGCGAGCTTCGCACCTGTGTTTGTAAAAGACTTTTACTCTTTAGTGTTGAGCTTAGAGCTAAACTTGTGCTTAAATGTTTGATTCTGTTGTGGATTTGGGTTATGGTGTTCTGTGGTTATGGGTCTTTAGGTCAGGTATGGGGAGTCGGGTATGGGGAGTCGGGTGCAACGAACTTTTGGGAGGGACGGGCACTAGAGAGGCTATGGTGCTTTGAGATTTGGAATTGGGATCAAGTTACTTGTGCACTACACGGAATATGGGGTTGGGTATACACGCATGATCGGATACAATGCAAAATAGGCTCGGGTCAAAAATAAAGCGTAAAACAAACAGATTTTTGGGAAGCAAATTCACGGATAGGAGCATGAGGAGCAATTAGGATGGGTGGGGTCATGGGTACCAATTGTTGGGTTCTCAGGGCGATCGGTTTCTCTTCTTGATTGTGATGAGTTTATTTGGAGTACGAACGGCGTTTTCGTGGACTTGGAATTAATTGGGATGCTCTAAAAATATCCAGTAACAAAATCGAAGCTGGAATTGCAAGTCTAGGTTGGAATTGGGCGGGATAGGAGGATTGTCCTTCTCTTTGATTTCATGAAGGTTGACGTTGTCCTTCTCTTGCTCTTTATTTCCTGTTTTCCTTTGATCTTGATCGGCGAGGCTTGGCGTTACTTTTGAACGGATTTCGGCGATGGACTATCTGCTTCGAGTTGAGGTCTTCACAGTTTAGCCTATACAATTCTTCGTATATCCCACGTGGGTAGTTTCAATTCATCTATATACTCTCCTTGCTAAAATATGCCATTGCTCGGGGTCATCACCATTTGCTTCAAGTAGCACACAATGACGGAGCAATACAAACTTCCGTCACGGGGACAGATTTTTGTGGCTGTTGGCGGAGTGATCGAAGCAAGAGTACAGCATATTGATGAACCGGAGATTCAACGTAGATTGGTGGAAATGGATGGCATCAATTTTTCCGTTAATGCTTCGATGGATATGGTTAAATGAGTATGGTTAAAACTGAACCAACAAAATTGATTGGTAAAGGTGAACAGTTTATTCAAGTTCCTAGATGTTTGCTGTTAGTTAATGCCCTCATGTTGCACCAGAGCGCATCATACTTGGGTAACGAACAATATGCATGCAGAGTTGTAAATCCCATGGTTGAAAGTAGGTCTTCATCAATGTCAAAGTGACATCTTCCCTTTTCGTGGAGAGCCGACGGAGAGAGATGTTCCAAGACGAGTCCTTTACTAGCGCATACGACCTCTTCTGTCAGCTCATTGAGCAAAACCTTATTTCCAAAATTCGATTTGAAAGATCTCGATGACTAGAAAGCCGGGTAATATTAGTACGTATGCGACACGACATATCTCCCGATCAAGCTGCCCAATGCAGATCTCTCAATGTGTGCCAGCAATCGCTTCAGAACTCCTATCTGTATGATCCTGGCGAGCATGGCCCTCTTGCTTTCTCCAGTGAATTCTTCTGCCGCAATGTAGAAGGATTATGCGGCCGGTAAATAGATACGGCGAAGAGGGGCTGATAATGCTTCCAAAGTGCCGTGCAATGTGAGAGGATTCTTGTCATCGATATAATATTCCGGCGGTATTGGAAAGGACCATCGAACAAAAGGGGTTTCCGGAAAACGGGTCGGTATTGTAGGACTAGTAGGGTATATGGGATCATTTGATCAACCATCAAGGTTTTCTGTACTCGTTAAGCCGCTGATGTTTTGCCCATTATTAATCTTGTTGGCAAAAGTTGCACGACACACCTGCGATGTTTAGTGAACGCAAAATGATCTTCAAGTGAAAATCCCCTCGAATGTCACTTTCGGGCCCCGAGGCCGCGATCGGTACTGCATCCATAATTCGTGAATTGACGGACTGACGATGGCGTGATAGCACGTTTACGCGATCAGTTACACTGCGTCAAGAGACATTTTGATTGCAGGATCTGGTGGAATAGATAAGGAATAATAATCGATGTGCGAGGACATACCGGGTATAGTATTGATCGTCGAAGAAAGCCAGGATACTCTACCTTTTTCATACGTGAAGATGCAGACATTTGATAACCTTAGATTAGATCCATCGAAGTGTAAGTACTGTGCGACTCTGACCCAGCCTGTTATCGGTGCTATCTTTACCGTTTCAAATATCTTGTCATTATCAAAGGATGGGGATGGCTCCCACCGAGTCGCTATTCTGGAGAAATGTAATTTTCCTTCTCAGATCTCTCTGCCCACGAGATACGAATCGTGTGCTAATGTTGCTCTAAGATGCATCTCTTGCAGTGCATCTCGGACACTTAACGATAAGTACCATATTCTCCGATGCCCTTTTCGACTCACCCGACGTTGAAAATGAATGCGTACGTGCCAAAACCGGTCCCGTAATTGATCTCATAGCCACAATCTCGTGTAATTCGGCATTTCAAACCATTGCAATGCTAATTTGAGCAGTGAACTGGGGGCTTAATCTCCCACACGCACAGTGTGAAGCGACATTGAAATGAAATAGCTGGTGGTGCGAGAAATTTGTAACCAAGTGTCGCTATTGAACTGGCGGTGTAGCATTCCTTCCGTCTTGAAAACCCGACTCCAAGTCTTCATATCTGAAATAAGGATATATGATGATGGAGAGTGAGCAACGCAGAGATAATTTATGAGAAGAGATAAATCTCCCATTGAAGTGTAGAGCATCCACCTGTATCAGCAAAATGTTCTCGTATTTTCTCTTAGAAAGCCGTCATATCGTCACAGTTGATTCGACTCATTGCTCTTCTATCGTCGGCTTGCCTTGTAATGATTGCTTTGAAATGCAAATACGCATGTAGCACAAATCCTCGTGATCAAGATTCTGGATCAAATCTCAAACAGAAGGGATTTTATATGGGTACGTTAGTAATGAATCATATGAATTAAGCTGCGTACTGTATTAATTCTGAGTTCAAACATCTCGACCTCTTTGTCATTGATGTTGTCTACAAAGTACTCAGGTGATGAATAATTTGTGGATCAGAAAAATGAAATTCTTTTTGAAGTTCCATGGAAGTTCCTTGCCACTTTACAATTGCGGGGAAAGAACCTTACAAGCGTTTTTTATTTTTTTTCTCCTTGAATCAGCCCTGCTGAGGTGGAGTAAAAATTATCAGAATTTTCTCTCCTGACGACACCGACATCAACTGACAACAAGTGTTGATATCCATTTTTATGAAGAAATTTTTTTTAAAAAAATCTTCACCTTTTATATGGGTCAATATATTTCTTTAGAATAGAAGGAAGATGAAAATTGATAGAATTTTGGTGGCTAAATATCATTTAGATACGAATACGGTATAATTTCATGATATCATAAAATTATTTTCGTTGTTGCTGTATGGTGGTACCTGAAAATCTGACTTGACGGAGGATTCTCAACCAAACGGCCACAATTATTAGTTCCTTACAATATGAACCGGGTGGACGGGATCTCGGGATCTCCTTAAGTATTTGCACTATAGATCAGCTTTTGTAAGAACTAGGTAGGTAATTTAGAACCTGTAACTATGTACCTACTAAAATAATAGAGATCAAATAAACATTTCACCGCCCTCTCGCCCCCTCTTCAATTTTCATACTTTCCTACTTTCCCTACTTTCATACCAATACCAATACCAATACTAGTAATTGAACTCGGCACGCGCCACTCTACTCAATTATTACTTGATAATGGCATCACATTTAGACTCTATTTACTTGGTACATGTAGTTCCACTCGTAATTCATTTGAATTCTCCTTCCAAAACGCAAATAACACAATTAGCACAAATAGCTGACGAAATTTCACACCATTAATTGACCACGATTTTTTTATAGACAAATTGACTGGATATTGGAGTTTTGATTACCCCCAGGTTTCTTTAGTTTACTCTAGTTTATTCCAATTTACTAGGATTCCCATCTTTAGCGAAAACGTCTTAGCGTATTGATTTGCTAATAAAAATCAAAATTTTTATCACGAGTCCTGGTGCGTGCTTTATTCAATCACCAAATTAAAAGAGTCAATAACAGTTAACGGCATAGCGGTTACCTCTAACTGCAAAGTGCGAAACATCATACCAGTACTGGTACATGATGAAAATAGATGGAAGTGAAAATTTTGACAAGAAAGAAAATTCTTTTCAAAGATGACTCGGGCCTTGTTTAGTGACTGGTCAGCTGTTACACCTCTAGCAAGTACGCAAACTAGGGTAAAGCTTTGTCAACAAAGAATATGGTATAAGATCCCCTTGAATCCTTGATCACCATTCACATTTTGCTATACAAAAATACTATCTATTCATCTCATCAAGTCATAACTTCTTAAATTCTTTCTGAAGCTTTATATTCAAACCGGTCACTACCTTCGCTACAGCACATTACAAGCTACCTGATTACTGTTCAAATAACCTCGACCTTAATGAAAAGTACAAAGACCTTTCTATTCAACCACACATCTCAAGAAGTCCACGAACAATTATCAAACATGCCTGCCTCATACCGAGTTACTGAGCCTCACCCCAGTGTCGCCACATCTACATATATTCATTCTGGACGTGGTGGCGCAGGCAATATGTTCAAGGCCCCCAAGACCACCGAAGGCAGCAGTGCGCGGGGACCTGCCTCCCTATTCACCAACGGCCTTCCTTCTACCTCCTCCAAGTTCTCCTCGGGTCGGGGGGGTGCTGGAAACATACTTCCCACTTCTAAGAAAGCACCTTTCTCCTTTGACGAAGAACTCGAGCGACAAAACACCCGTGAGCAGAAGATGAAGAACGGTGGTAGCTGGCACGTAGGCAGAGGAGGAGCCGGCAATTGGGCTGAAGGCACACCAGGCACACCAAGCACCGGAAGAAAGAACAGTGAGAGCTCAATGGATTCGAATGGTAGTTCAAGGAGTGCTGGACTCTTCTCGAGATTGGCCTAGACTTCTCGCAATCAACAATTTCTTTTTTCTATCTCGATTCACCAACTTACAAAAACAAAAAAAAAAGAAAAGTCCAAAAGCATTTTCTGTCGGCGCTATTTCAACATCTTCACTACATTATCGTTTCACAACGCTTTCATAATTTACAACATATCGGCGCAAACAACATTTCAACTGGGGCAAGACGGGAAAAACAAAAGTTATTGGGACCTCAGGACTGCATTTACATCTGGCTGGCAGATTCCAGATTTGCATTGTACAGTACCTGGTGATTTTTTATTTCTACAGCGATGAGCGATGGATAAATGGTTATTTCCCAAAACATTTTTATGATACCCCGGACTACTTAGTTTTTTCTCTGCTTTACGAATTTTATTTCAATCTTTCGGCTTTTGGATTTGGAGTGGGAATCAGGAGTTGTGGTATGGTGGTAGAGAGATGGGTTGGATGGAAATCTTGGTGGATAATGAATGTATTCTAGCATATTTACAAGTAGTGCAGCCTCATCTCACATTTTGAGTGAGGATATAACAATAATCTTGCAAAATCACGCGATTTCCAACACCAAAAACAAAATATTCCCATCCTACTTCCACAGTTCATATTTCACACCACCATCTCACAATGAAATGATGTGATAGTACCAGCTTCGTGATGTACCCATTACTACACGAAACAAAACCAAGCAAATAATTAAAAGGGCTGATGTAAGTTGCAACGCCGCTCCGCCTCCAAGTTCCAAACCTAAGTTTAACGAATCATCCACTCACACCGCTTCATCTGCATGCTACTATACCTAAACTAGGCTATATATTTCGTAATGGAAATGTAGGCCCTGAGAGACTGAGACATAGAAAAGTGCGGGGATTCCGGGAGATTCAATTCATTGCATGATATATCTGGGGGAGGCTCGGAGATGATTGATTTAATGAGGAAAGGATGAAGAATCGATTCGATGCGATTTTGGTTACTAGGTTCTGTGTATTGTACTGTAGTATGATGATGGTTTGTTGGATTGTTGGGTATGATTTTTGGATGACTTGACTTGGCTTGGAGCAGTTGGGAAGTTACATGGGGATTTGATTGGTATGGTATGGTATGGTTAGGGAGAAAGGGAAGGAGAGGTAAGGTGATGATTTTTCTTTATAAATTTGAGAGTGGTTTGGTTTAGGTTGGTAATTGATTCTGAAGTGCGTTCGTTGACTTGTTTGCGCTTGTTGATTTGGGATTTACATTTACTCATAAATGTAGCATTGTATGGATATGATGTGAGAGTATTTCAAAGATGAATGAGGTCATATTATGTGAAGGGATGAAGTGGAGTTTGAGGTTGGAATCAATGGTGGTGTTGTATTGTATTGTGTGATGATGATTATGTATACTCGTACAGGTAAAGGATACATATTTCTAAAGTTAAATTGGGGAGATGAGATGAGATGAATCGTATCTGGCTGCTTGGCTCGTCGTACATAAATAACTATATAGTATGGTCCTAGAAGCATCCCGTCCCATTAGGTAAAATCATAAAACACAGTAACTTATGTTTGCAGCGCACAACAAAAGGGAAGTCCCTATTCAATACATCGTAATAGAGCTCCAAGAATCCAGGTATATTTGTATTTACAAGTCAAGCAGATAGCACTATTACGTATTCGAGTTGCAACATCATTCTTAGGGAGGGGAAGAATATAATCTTCAGCTCAATATCGTCTGGTCTCTTCACTGGCTGTTAGTGCATGTTACATTTGCATAAGTATATTATATATAATACATTTATGATTCATGAAAAGTGATGCTAGTGGCTTGCTTTGCTTTGGAATCCCAATCCTTGCTGGATGCTGATCTGAAATGAAATGAAATACTATGGTGTGCTAGCATCCTGGTGTGGTGACTTTGAATTTGCTGGGTAGATTGAGGTAGGCCTGGTAGGGCGGGGTAGAAGCTAGTAATGTATAGATGGATGCATAGTAGTTACGAGGTTACCAAGCCAAATTTGCGCTGAAACAACTAGGCTTCAGCTTAAATAATGAACATGTTAGCTAGTACTATCCTTGGATTGGCAATTCGGTATAATATAATATCTATATGATATAGCGAAATTCTTCGATTTTTCATGGGCTTCTTGGAATATTCATGTTTAATGGGGAGGGAGGAGGACGTGGGGGAAGGGTTCTAGTAGTCGAACAAACTTGAAGATACGTATCAATGAGTTACAACAATGATGTTCACGAATCACTTCTATATCATACGAATCCCATTAGAACTGCAAATGAATTCTTAAAACCAAGTAAAACCCCGCTGGAAACCAGAAACATATTATTATTAACTAGGTGTCGTCCATGTTATAAACACCAACAATAGTAATGATGTGCGGTATGCAACCTAGATATATATCGTATATTTGTTGCATACCTGTTAGCAACCCAGAATGAGAACAGCGCCATGTCATGCTATACTCAAGAGATAGTACTGTATAATCACACACCTTCACGGCCACCTGCGAATCAAATTTCTCATATAAATCTAGCTAGAGTAAGATACTAAGCTTACCAGAGTCGCAAGGTGATTACCCCTCTTCTTGATTTCTATTTTCATCTTATGGAGACATTCCAACCTTATAAATATAGTGAGAAGCATGTCCTAATTCCTCCTCTCCCAGTGCCTTCATATATAGATTGATCACTTCCACCAGTGATACTAGATTGCTAATTAATCTTTCATCACAATATTCTTGTAACTCACGCATACTGGTTGCAACAAGCTATTTCCAAACTTTGACATATGTAAGTAATACATAAACTCCAACAACAAATCTAAAAAGAAGATCTAAATGTATTTTGAGATGCGCCATGGTGCCAGAGAGAAGAAACTTTCCCTAATATAGTAGTAATTTTGGTATCGAGGCCTTTGAGACGAAGATGGATGTACCATTGTGATGGGAGGTTCACACTTCATGGGTGGTTTGCAGGGAGTACCATTAATGTCATATATAGGAAAAATGATACATATGTTGTGTAGGCTCAAGCCTGAATTTATTGAATATAGGACCTCTATCTCAACCCCACCCTCGGATAAACAATTTCTTGAGATTTTCCGACTCGGTAACCCCTTTTCAACGAAGAAGAGATGTTTGCTTGATCAATCGACTTTATCTGAGATATATTAAACGGGATGGGATGAGATGCATGAGTTAATTCTCATTCCTTAATATGATGTATATGTTATGGTATATTTCTATGATAGATTTCACTTCAACATCACACTTATTACATTACACTAGACATGATGCTATACGACTGGGTTATGTGTTTGTGGCTCATATATATATGTATTGTGCTTTTTTTGTTTCGTTGTTTGGTTGATTGTAGGTATTAAACTTATATACTGGCATATTGTATAAGGTAAGTTTATTGATACAATAATAGAGGATTGCTTGGTATTAGGATACGAGATGTGGGATGGTATAAACGTTGATATTTGGATATTGGAGCTTGAAATTGGAATCAGGATTGGATTCATGCATGTGATGTGATATTGTATATTAGTGGGTAGTGGTGTTGATTCTATGGTTCCTGAAATACTGCAAACGAGCGAGCGAGTGATATGCTGGTATGTATGGAGGATGTGAAGAACATACATAGTATGCAGTATTTGCAATTAGGATTATCGGTCGAGTCGAGATATATGCAGGTTATCTCTCTGCTGCAGACTTTATTCTGTGTTTGTGGGGTTTCTATTCAGCTCGCTGGTGGTCGATTCCAGGTAATTACAGTGGAAAAGACAAGACAAGACAAGTCTCCTTCGCAAGCCAACATATTTATCATTTCAAACTAACCATACCATAACATAACATACCATGCCATACTCGTAAAAACTACAACAAAATAAACAAGAATCAGAATAGCGGGGATTATCATATTGCACTATACTGTACATAATAATATCCCTGGAAAACATAACTATATTGAAAACCTGAGGGAGAAAAGAAGATTTAGACGGAATGCTTGCTTTTGAGAGAGAGTGTGTGTGATGAGTGGAATGGGGTTTGGAGGAACTGCTGTAGATTTTGTGTGTGGAGGTTGTGGATGTTGTATTGGGGTTGAAGAGGTTGTATTGATTGGATGGATAGATAGCATACATAACCACTGAGTTGACTAAGGATAATGAGGATGAGCTTGCTTTAGGTGGATATGGATATGGATATGGGTGTTCAACTTTTTTATTGGGGATGAAATGGGATTGAGATGGCAAAATAGTTTGAGTTAGTGGGCGCCCGAGAAGTGGAAAATCGACTCTGGAGAGATATACAGAGTGGTTTTAGGTGTAAGTTAAGGTCCGTGTGGATAGGATTTATGGTGGGTGCTGGGGAGTGGAGTGTAAAGGTTGTATGGAAGTGCGATTTGGTTAATAAGTTTAAGGAATGGTATATTTCTGCTTTCTATTTGTGAAAAATGGCATAGGTTGGGTTTGAAATGATTCTTTTTTGATTGTTTGTTTGTTGTTGCTATTTCTACCACCTCGAATGAAGTGTATAGTCCATAATACCCCTCATCCCGGCGACCTAGGTGCAATGTCATTTTGACGTGCTGCCGTGTAATTTTTGATGCGTTGCAATGTAGTTTGACAAGTCATGTAGTTTTGATATGCTGTGCCATGTAATTTTGATGTGTTGGGAATTTTGATATGCTGCCACCCTCAGATCTGATCATCATAACCCAGGTAAATACTCGTACAAGATTTCCCATCCTCCATTATCCATTAGTCGTATCCTACATATCCAGTGCTAGTCCTTTATGTATCCATTGCTAATACTCCATGTCTTCATCGTCATCATCCATGTCTTCGTTGTCATCTTCCTCGACTAGATCATCATCATCATCCGTATCATCCCATCCGTCATCGTCATCGTCGAAGTAAGCCCTTATAGGGTTGGAGCTCCTGTGTTTTAAGACATAAGACTCAGATTGACTTCGTCCGTTCCATGAAAATGGTTCATCCTTTGAAAACATGATCTCGACCTCATCAAAACCTATAGCTAGACACTCTGCGCCTCGAGGGAAATCAAGACTAATAAACTTAGGTGAGTTTCGGCGTAATACATCGAGGGCATCACCCCAAGAACCACTGAGCAAGAACATTGCTCTGAGCATTATACATAAAAGAGGCTTCTCAAACTTTTTGAAGAGTTTCTCAAATTCCTGAAAATGAAGAGCTACGGATTCCAATGTAAGGCTCTCAAGATTTGGCCACTCCATTATCTTAAAAAGCGGCCATAAACTGATCGGAGTTGCAATTTCATCTTCTGCGAGATGAAACAAAAAATCCATGTCGAGCCTGATTTGTTTCATCGTACTTGCGGCCATGATTGGAGACAGGTACATAATAAGGCTCTCTACTTCCTCTTGGGGCCTAGACTGCCAAGTATCTGTATCTGGTGGGGTAAAAGAAAAATCAAAGTATTGGAGCTTTTGTACTGCCGCCGAGAAGTCGTGACGATGCCCGTCAGGTACCAGTCTTCTGAGATCACCTGGGCACGACAATGCGACTTGGAACCCAACAAGATCAATACCTGCCTTATGGATGGCTACTGGTAGCTGAACGAGTAGCGATATTGGTTGCGCATTTGAGTTGTCATCAGCCTCTTCCCAAGTTGAAGGCACCAGCATTTCATTAATGGACAATTCAGGGTCAATTATTCGATCAAACGTCGGACCTACGAGTGGACCCCCCCCTCGTCGTTTATTGAGCAAGTATGAATAGTCGCCATCACCGACTCGCAGCCTTGATGCCAAAGGCATTCTAGAAATTGCATCTGCAACGCGTCGAAGAAAGGAGCCATTGCCGAGCAATCCACTTTGCTCTTCATAACGTCGCGCATACTCTGAGTGGGCTCTCCGAACTAGCTCTCGGTATACTAGGTCATCTGGAGCACATTCCTCATCTGAAACATCGAGACTCAAGCCTTCCCATGCATCCAGTATAGCCTCCGCCTTCTTCGTCTTTCCCTGTTCCATTTCTCGTGATAGTCTTTCGTTGCGCCACGTTAGGGCGCTCAACATAGACCGGCCTTGTTTCGCAACTTCGGCAGCAAATAGGTGTATGTCGTTAGCCCTAATCTCGTTATAAACGTCTAGATGGACCGCGACGAGTCGTATTCCCTTGCTGATTGTTGGATGGCGAGAGATTTCTTCAAAATGAATGATGGATGGTAGATCTAGGCCCACGTCGATGGATGTCATTAGTAGGTGGGAGCTAGTATCATTGAATCTTCGACAAGTCAAACGCAAATTCATGACCTTTGTTGAGACCTCTCCTGAGACCTCTACATAGTTTTCCGAGAAAATATTTGGATTTTCATCCTGAAATCTCCCGGATGCATCACGAAATATCAGCATGAGGATCTCATCAGGAAGATCTAATATGGATAATCGCCTGATTTTCGATCTCGATTGTAAATTGATCATACTTCGTATTGAATCCCGGAGAGTACCAGTGCTCTCAATCAAGGAGGTCGCGGTAGCTTTTTGCCTGTCCCATGCATCATTCACTCGCCCCAAAGAAGAGTAAAGCCCTTCATTGCATAAGAGGTCCTGTACGTCCCAGTGGTTTCTGGAAAGTTCCGAATTCTGTTCAACAAATTGCTCATGTATTTGATTCGCGTTGCTCAATTGTTTATAGAGATCAGAAAGGCTACAATCAGTATTATGAGATGCCATCTCTGCATCGATGTTGCAAGAGTGGAATTGATTGACGTCGCGTAGAAAGTCGATATTCTTTAATGTATGATGTATTGAGGTTCCCTCAAAAAGCAAAGTTTATGTGGAAGCAATTTGAAGTACTGGTGGTAATGTTAACCTTACCTGTCTGGTATTTCGATCTTTGAGGTCAACGACTTACCAGTATGGTAGAAAGTTACCCTAAACTATCAGATAGTAATTATGGTAGGTAATCATTTAATAATTCTGAAGTATATCGTGATACTGAAAACATATATTGAGAGCTCATTGACTTTGATATAAAACCTTTGGGAATTCCAAGTGGTGATAGATTTATTGCATCTGATAACTCACTAAAAAGTTTATAACCACCCCTCGAAAATGCTAATCTGACCCTTCTTCCATTAGTTCCAGATTCCACACTTCACAATTCATTTGAGTCGTGAAGTCACTTTCAAACAAAGAAACATTACTCGAGTACTCTGGTAATAACGCGCCTTGCCATATATCTGATACCTTTTACCATGTTACGACCAAACAAACGCAAAACGAATAAATCATTCACTCTCTTAGCAACTACAACCACATCTAATGAATCCTCCAACAATAATAACATTTCCATGCATCACTCGGAAGCCTTTACCAGCACAAAAGACGATTCGGATCCACGTCAACCCCTCTTAGCCACTACGTTAACAGGGATCGCAGGCGCGAAGGCTGACACCATAAACTTAAATAACAATGCGGTAATTGGTAAAACCTACGATGCGACTACGACCAAGCTATCTCAACCTCATTCTCAGTCAACATCCTCTTCACAACACTCCATTACTTCGAATGAGGGTATAACAGAACCAGTTAAAGACGAAGATACAATGGATAATATTAGTCGCAAGTCGCAATGGATATTATTAGCTGTGGCTAGTGGTGCTTGTGCTGCTTTCAATGGGGTATTTGCGAAATTGTAGGTTCTGTTTCTATTGTTTACAGTACATTTCCTATACACCAGATCTGATTGCGTATCAGTGTACCGCATCAACGTACCACATGGCATACCGATCTCAAAGTAGGAGGTTGCGCTTCACCAGTTACCGTTATATGCTAGGAAATTGAAAAAGATGGCCAACTCTTCGATCGATGGCCCAGGCTAGAATTATATATGGAACGTGGTCGGGCTACCATGATTGTGGTGGCTTCCACCGTAATTACAAGATGTGCGGAAGTCAATGAGCTGACATTCCCTCTTCAGAACGACGACACAATTAACAACTACATTTGCAGAAAGTGTAGCCGGATTCTTCGGATTAGGGAAAGGGGAAAAGGTAGTCGAGTATATTGTTAGAGGAGTAAGTCTTGAATACCTACCTCCAACCTATTATCTACATACACATATAGAACTAACCTGTCCCTTGTTCCGCAGATATTCTTCCTCCTAAACCTAATATTCAACGGCATAATGTGGACGCTATTCACCAAAGCCCTTGCACGCGGTACCTCAACCGTCCAAGTCTCAATTATAAACACATCATCAAATTTCATGATTACAGCCATATTAGGATTCATAATATTTTCCGAAAGCCTGCCACCATTATGGTTTTTAGGCGCAGCTATGCTGGTCGCTGGCAATGTTATAATTGGACGACGAGAAGAACATGAAAAGGAAGGTGTGGATTTGGAAGGGGGAGAATTAACGAGGGGTGAGGCAGGAGACGAATTACTAGGTGAAGAGGTAGAATTGGAGGGAAGTATAATAGTGGAGGATGATGAGGAACAAAAGAAGAGGAGAGAAGAGCAGGATTTGTTGGATTTGGATTTAGATGAGGAGGGTGGTGAAGATCAGGATTTGTTGCGTTGATTTTATATTTTGCTAGAATATATACGATGTACTGTATATGGGATATAGGATATAGGATATGGGTGGTCGGCGTTGTTGGATTTTAATGAAATGGACGGATGGACGAGATAATGTGATATGGGATGGATGGAGGATTTTTGCAATACTTCTTGCTCAATACCCATTGCTGTTTAGTTACAGCTTCTATATAGACCAATTATGTACAAATCACTTATCATCATGCATGGTTTTGATACCATGTTCATGAAAGAGCGAATGGGTAAGTTTTATATCAAAACCCCATAAAATACCAAGGGTGTTTATTGGTTTTCTGTGAGTAAAGTGTTGAAGAACAATATACAGAAATGGCCCCGCCCCCACTCCCTATTCCTTTCATATTCTACAGTAACTATAATCATCACATATTGAAGGACGGTTTGTGTCCTCGAATTTACAAATCCCATTCAATACCAAGGGTATTTATTGGTGCTCTGCAAGTAGAGCATTGCGGTGTTGAAAACTATCTCCCCTCGACCGGCAATTGCACTGGTTTTTATAGACGCATTTCATCTATATCCCCAGTTCTACTCTATAAAATCTCCAGAATAATTAGTGTTTATAGCATTCTGTTAATTAAAGCAAACATAAATCAAAATAATGGATTTATTAAAACCTTTGTACAGATTAATTGCCGGTCGAGGAGGGGATAAGATGCAGAAAACGCCCCGCCCCCACGCCCCAGAATTATTCTTCCATTTACTAGTAACCACAGTCCACATCATCAGACAGCGGAGCTTGAAGAACAGTTTCTTCGGATTGAATGCGAGGTGGACCTCGGGAGGGGTAGGGTTTTAGTTTTATTACGTGGGGAAATTGGATAGGTAACGGTTTACAGAGATTAGGTATGTACTGGGTAGATGGTTAGGTAGGTAGTTAGGTATATACAGTAGGCCCACACACAATGATTAATCGACATGGGCGTGAGGGCATGGGTATGGGTGACTTGCCAATCGGATTTGTTAAAGAAGCACAAGTATTTTATCTTAGACAGGCAGGTAGGTAGATAGATAGATACGCGTCTTCACTGTATGTATGTGACTTTGATGCGTCGAACGTATATTGTAGACTGCAGTATACCTGGTATATACAATTTACTCACAAATCCCAGTAAATCAAGAAGATAGCAAGAAGATATAAATCCCATTTCCCACCTCAATTGCAGACTTTTTCTCTTCACCCCCTTCCTTCCGCGTGGAGGGAGGGCCAGGTGTATCACCGAGGGGAGGTGTTATAGGTATGTTATCCTTCTTCGATTTCATTGTATTTTTCAATCACTGCAACTTGCAGGATATCAAATCCATACTGACATTTGTGAAACAGCCGAACGTCAGGGAGGTCTGGCTACCTCGCCTGTTTTCTCTCGTGAGGGATATTTATTTCTATGTCACCTTAACGTTAGAGAAGCACAAGCTTAAGCATACCTACATTCTTTCGGGAGGGGACAACCTCAATTCCAGAGAACTATACGACAAACCTTGAATAGTGCACGCTGACCATGTGGTTTTCTGGCCTCCACCGTGTACTTTTGCGAGGGCATGCGTATTGTAGGATGATTTTGAGCTTGAGGCGTGGGAAGATGTGCCTGTAGTTGCTACTGTGGTAGAGTAGTGCTATGTATGTCTTCCTTGTGGTTTGCAATCTGGAGTTTTCGGTATGTTGCTCTGTTCCTGTTTCTGGCGTTTGAACTTTTGTCCGCGGTTGGGAAAATTGAATGTTATTTGGGATGATTATAGTAGCTAACATATTATGAATATAGACTTGCCAACGAAAAATGCCAGATTGCTTGTTTGTAGTTATCCCATTTCTGGGGAAGCATTAGTGTGGCTATCTACTTGTTTTTGGGAGGGAGCTTGTAGAGTCCGCCATGCGATGTTTCCTAAGACCGAAGTCCATACGAATTTTGTTCCCCTTCGAAGACAGTCTTATTCGATACCGCGTTGCCATACCATTCGATGAAGAATGACTACTTGAACGAAGATGTCATCATTATCAAATTTCATTTGAAACGTATCGAAAAGCAGCTCGAGGTTGAGAAGAGCAATTTAGAAGTTGTTAAGAAGGATGTGGAGGTTGCTAAGAGGACAGAGTCATGGAATGCACTCCTGTCAATATCTTGGTTTGAGTCCGCAAGTTTGGACGAGGCGGAAAAGAAACAACTCTACCTCCAAGCTTCAATAAGGCGGCAAAAACCACACTCAGCATTGAATTCTCCTTCGCATACGAATGTGAAGTTTGATCTCCCCCCTTCTTCACCGAATGGAACAGAAATTTCCATAGGGTTAGGGCCATCAAGTGTGATACCAGCGACGCCAGAAAAGCAATCGGTTTTGGACGAAGAATCGGATGTTACATGGGGTGGCTCTCTCTCGGAGCATGATGGATTTATTGACCGGCTGGATTGTGTCCACGTGCAATTGGAGCAGCTGCAAGAAAAAAGAGGTCACTAAACTGAACCTTCGCATATTGGGTTTAGGTTCCCATTATTCCGATATTGATATGATGGACGATCATACTAAACAACATCAACATCTGATACAATTATGTACGGAATACAGCTATGAATCCAAGGACCCACTACGTCTTCACACTTTGCGATTAGGATATGGATTGGCCGATAGAGGATAACTATGTGTTGTCGTCGGTAGGGGATAACTATGTGTTGTCTTCGGTAGAGGATAACTATGCGTCGGTAGAGGATAACTATATGTCGGTCGAAAAAAATAATCGACCGCAGATCAAATGTCGATGATATGCCTTAGCTTGATGACTCTCGTCCCTCCCACTTGTAGGGGGTTAGTCAAGCAGAGGGTTAGTCAAAATGATCAAGAAATTCTCAAGTATGAGAATTTGTTGTGGGAGGAGAAGAAAGCTGCCTTTTGGGGGCGTTGCTTTCATGGGTGAGCAATCTTTGGACATCATATTTGGTATACTTTATTGGGTTCCAGGCTACGAACACTCAAAACTTCGACGCTTGGATCTCCATAATGATTACGATGAGCACCATGAAACGGATTTCTCTTTGTTTGACGGCTGCAGCGATCTGCATACTGTGACGAACGTCACTATGTTTTACCGGTACGGCTAGTACGGTATGGAGATCGGGTATATCGGTACAGCGGTACGGAGTATAACCACACAACTTCCTAATCAGGAAGTACAAACTCCGGTGTGGCTTCCGGCCTCCGGTACAACCATTTTCCTCCGTTTTTACTGTTAGTTGGATTGGACCAACAGTCATTATCCAAATGGTACCGCCCTTGAGGGTATTAGGCGCCTCGACAAGTACGTTGAAAGGAGATATGAGATGGTGGATTATGATGAGAGTGATTCGGATTTATCAGGGCATAGGATCCCAAGTCCTTGCTTTGGATGGTATAGGACAGTTGTCGATGAGGGGATTAGGAAGGTTCCGTTTTATCCTTATGCACCCTCATCAGATTCATTTTACTCCGAACCGAACTTCGAATCGGATACCACACATGGATCAGAAACTTCGCATATCTCGGAGGCGTGTAAAGTAACCATAAACAAATTCCAAAGGATCAACAAATGAGGGAAGAATATGTGTGCTGGTCAGACTTCTCCTCCATAGTCTCTGTTGAAAGAAGAGTATGCTTAGATTTCGAGATGGCGAGATGTACGACAAACTGAAGGAAGAAGCTCAGACTTGATCGCTGTGCTGGGTTTTATGAACGAGTGGAGATGGGATGGTCGATTTATATGTCATTCGAAAGAAGGTGGAGGATGTGATGATGTAGATTGCGAGACTTTGCTGCATTGTACTGCACTGAGTTGGATGGATGGGTGGATGGGTGGATGGATGATAATGTAATTAGTTTGGGGTGGTAGTTGAAGTGAACTGGATGTATTAGGAAAGCTACCGAGAACTGAAGATTAAATACATAACAGACCAATCGTTGAAACTTTACTCAGCCACTATCTTCTACTATCCTTTCTCTCACTGCCCTTACCTGAATAACATAACACCATTTCATAATTCTCATAATCCCAATCACTAGCTAATGAAGTGTGTGTCCAAAAATAAAAGTAAGAAGATAAGAGAGAAGAGGGATGTTACTGTGCTTGTGCCATACTTTACTGTACCTTTGTAATTTGCGGGCTTTAACGTAAGAGAGGAGAATATATTTTCAAGGCTAGAATATCAGAATCAGTAAAGATACCTTTCTATCTCATTACTTACACATTGTAACATAGTCCGCAAATAGAACAAGTACGTATTCTAGTTCCATTCCCCTTCTCGAAAACCATCATCTCATCAATATCATCTCATCATTCAGCATTCATTCAACCTTCACCGCGCTTCATCTAAGTGATTTATCTCTCATCCACAACCCAAAGTAAAAAGTGTGATTTGTTGAGGTTTCTCATTCCGAGGGGGGGGTTTATACTCGCACTAAAGACGCTAGTTTCCATTTCCAAATCAAGAAAGGAAGGCACACCCATCAACCAACCCACCCATCTTCCTTCCTGGACCTTTCCACCCTGTCCTTCAAATAACTTTGTCCTTGCAAATGATTTATGTCACCTCAACATCTCACAAATTCCTTTGCTGCATGCTTCCTTCCCGATTTTATAATTCACTTACCATCCCAACATTTCCTTCCTTCCTTCCTTCACATTCACTTTACATGTTCCCGTTCCACCATTCATACTTACTTTCCACCAGACCAATCATTCCTCCGCACCTCAAAACACCCCCAAAACGATTTCCAAATAATTTCCAAAAGAAGAAAAATAATTCAAAAAAAACATAACTCAAACCATTACTTTCGTCTTCACACACTCTACTCTATCTACTCGGGTTTTAACCCTTTCGTCTATTTCGTCGCTTTGTGTGGATCTACTCGGACACAGTTTGATTTGTTTGATGCGGTGATGGCGCGTTTTTGAGTATTTATATATTGAATTGTTTTTCGGATGTATGATAGGCGGTTTGTGGTGGGCGGTTTCGTCAGATTTTTTGGTTGTTTGCGTGGTTGTTTGCAGTGAGGTACGGTGAAGGAAGTAATTGTTTACAACATATATTAAGCCGCCTTAGAAATTCAATTCTTTAATTTGCGCATAAATTTCTTTTCTTTTCTTATGTACCTAGTATTTGGTCTGCCCCTCACACTACACAAAATCACTCCTCGCCACCCTAGTCCGTCCCCTACGCGAGCTTCCCCCAGCCGTAGAATCCAATCTCTCGCTCTCAGGATAAGCAAGATGATCATGATGCTTATTACCCTTCTTACTCTTCATCTTACGAATCCCATTCTCATTCCCATTACTAGTAGTAGGCATTCTACTACTATCATCACCTCTACTAACTCCCAGTCTCTCAAGTCCCCTTTCTCCCCTTGGACCTCTCCTTCCCGACCTAACACTTCCTCCTCCATCACTTCCTCTCCTACTCCCCCTCCTACTTCTCACCACCCCCTTCTCAACATCATCAGGTCCACCAACCAGATCTCTCACTTCCCGTTCAGTATATCCACCATACCAGACGCGTTCAGAGAAAATACCGAATTTGGGGCCGCCCGGGTAGATTCCTTTGCGTACTTTCTTTTTGCGGGAGAAATAGGTGAAGGATATGTAGAAGCCGTGGATGTGGCCGGGGATGACGCCTAGGATGAAGAGGACTGTGGTGGGGTTAGGGTGTGTGGGGTTATGATGTGGTGTGGATAGAGATAGGGTGAGGAAGGGAAGGGAGAAGAAGGTAATTGATTTCGATTGGATGGCATTGAACTTACGTGTGTTTAAGAGAGCGTCGGTACCGACACCTGCTACCTACATAAAATTAGTTTTCAACTTTTCGGTGATGGAATATGGTGGAGGGAATCTGGAGGGAATGGCGGGGTACATACAAGCATGACTGTGAGAGGAGGTACTAATGATATATCGTTAGTCATGATTTGTGCATCCCATTTAGTTTCCACGACCAAAAAGCCCCAGATCTAGTGAAGTAAAGCATGCAGGAGCAAGAGAACAAAAACATACAGAATATGTTAATAATTAACATCGTCAATCTTTCTCGAATCATATTGCCGTTGCTATCGACAGTGAGGTGGTTTTCGTTTGTATTACCGTGGGCAGCTTTTGAAGTAAATATTGTATGTAGTTGGAGGTCCCGACTCCAGACGTCATGAACTTGAGAAGATTGTACTTGAATAGAATTTAAATTATGCAAAAGTTGAATTCCGTTCGATTAATATTTTGAAACTATAAATGATATTGTTACATAGCTTAAAGCTCGTATATTTATTCAAAATATGAATACCATCTTTCTGTACGTACAGCACAGCACAACTCGTTTGTTAGGAAGCAGTTCAAGATTTTTAAGGGATGTAGTGGTTCTGGAGCTTTGGAACAGGGGTTGAACCAGGTTTGAGTTTGGGGCGGATCTGGATTCGTGGGGTATGACGACGTGATGCAGATTTACCTTGTCGGGATTTGAACAGGGGGTGAATTGAGTTTTGATCTGATATTGCTTACTGGGTTGGATGATATTGGGGATTTTGAACAGGAGTTGAGTATTTGGTGGGATATGGAGAAGATATTTGGGATTGAATTGATATATGTTCGAAGAGTTTGAAGGTACTCTAAAGTTATTAGAATGATACTGATACTGATTGCAGGTCGTGCAGTTCGTCTGGCCATCCAAACTCGATTCTATGTCAGGGCGTAAGTACCGACCGCTATAACATCTTTGCTCGTGTTTGAGTAGTAGCTTTAATCTAGTAGTAGTAGTACTCCCGAACTTTGAAGTCTATAAAATCTAGAACTAATTAAGCTCGCACAATAAAATATGGGAGAATGAAAGAAGAACTTCATTTTCCACGAGAATTTCTTTTACAAGAGAAACTCGTACCATACCGTTTTGTGATTCAGCCTTCCAGGAGAAACTGGAAACTGGGACTGGATAAAGAGAAAAGATCCACTTTTCATGTGATCTCGCGAAACTTCGCGATCGGCGGCATCGGCTTCTCCAGGTTTACGGACCCTCGTTTGCTTTTTGTTCACCGGCTTTATCCATATTTGCACAGACTCCAAACGCGTCAAGCTTTCAATTTCCAAACGCAAATAAAAACTCGCAACAACACTTTATCAACATAAACACCACTACTTCATTTTGGAATACAATCACACTGGAAAAAATAACAATACATGGTAATAACTTCAAAATCATGTCGTCTTTAGGAAAACGCGCCGCATCTTCGGGCTTTGTCGATTTGACAGGCTCAGATGATGAGGGTGTACCGCAGCGCAAACAGCCTCGTATTCAAAATCAAAATCGCAGCCAAAGCCAAATTCAGAGTCAAAGCTTTGCTTCATCTTCTAGTCAAAATTCATCAGCTCGTGATCAATGGAGTAGTCAGATGGATGATGAGAATGATGTGATTGATTTAAGTCAAGATGTTGATGAGGGTTTTGGATGGCTTTGTATTGGTTCCATCAATACTAAAATTGTGGGTATCAGATACTACGATGGATATGCTCATCCCGGTGAACAGGTTATGGTTAAGAGAGAACCAGGAAATCCCTATGATAGGAATGCTATTAGAGTCAACAATGTTCAGGGAACTCAAATCGGTCATTTGGGAAGAGATATGGCTGCGAAGCTCCAGCCTCTCATGGTGAGTTGATTTGCGCCCTTGTTAAATAGTACCAGAGACTGATGAATTGGGAATTTAGGATCAGAAAAGTATTGTGATTGAGGCTACCCTTGCGGGAGTGAAAGCTGGTTATACTTGTCCCATTCTTCTTAAAATCTTTGCACCCAGCAATGCTACAATAGCAGCAGAATGTAGGTTCTCATTGATCACATTTCTGATTATCTTACATTCCTTAATTCCTCTTCTGATACCATGTGTACTGATGTGTATGATGCTTTAGTGGAAACAAAATTGAAGAGCGCTGGTTTGAGGAAGCGAGCTGTTGATGCCCCGAAGAAGCCAACGGTACCTGTTGAACCTCCTACGAGAAAAACAATGGGTTTTACGTCATCTCAAGCAGGATCTAGCCAACAAGCACAACTTCCCCCTCCACCTGAACTTGATCTTGCCCACTTCGTCGCAAACAGCCAGCAATTCAATCCAAGAGACGTTGGGAAGATGGCCGAAGAACTAGGTCTTCCCGAAGATGCCCTTTCAAAGATGCCAATGGCGGACCAACCAAACTTCCTCAAATCCACGTTACTTCCATATCAACGTCAAGGTCTCGCCTGGATGTTGGAAAAGGAGAACCCTGTACTCCCTGCAGCTGGTTCTGAAGAAGTAGTACAATTGTGGAAACCTTTCCAACAAGGACGAGAAAACATGTACCAGAACATTGTTACCCAACATTGCGAGAAAGCACCTGTCCTTGCTAAGGGCGGTATCCTGGCAGATGATATGGGTCTTGGTAAAACTTTACAAGTCATCAGTCTCATTCTCGAAGGTGGATCAGGAACAACCTTGATTGTTGCACCTGTTAGTGTTATGTCTAATTGGGCTCAACAAATGGAGCGACACATTAAAGAAGAGCATGCCTTGAAAGTCTTGACCTACCATGGTAACAATCGACTTGTTAAAGGCAAGAAGATGAATAATAAGCACTTCGGCGATTATGATGTTGTTATCACAACTTATGGTACTCTTTCTCAGGAAATATTCCCTCGAGGTTCTAAGGAGGCTGGAAAGATTCCTTCCAAGGATGGACTTTTCTCCATGAAGTGGCGCAGAATTGTTCTCGACGAAGGTCATCAAATTCGAAACCCTTCGACAAAATATGCAATTGCAACTTCAAGCATTCTTGCCACCTCTAAGTGGGTACTGACTGGTACTCCCATTGTTAACTCCATCAAAGACCTCTACTCGATGCTCAAATTTTTGGGTATTAGTGGAGGACTTCATGATTTGTCACTATTCAACTCTAATCTCACCCGTCCTTTGTGAGTATTATCTCTACCCGGCCTATCCAGTGTTACTACTTCCGTGCTGTGACTCTATCCAGTAATACTAATTATTCTACAGGGCTCAAGGCGATCCAGCTGCAGAGGTTCTATTGCAGACAGTTATGAGAGCGTTCTGTCTCCGACGAAAGAAGGATATGAAATTTGTTGACCTCAAACTCCCAGAGTTGAAAGAGTATGTTCACAGGATCAAATTCCGTGCCGATGAACAGGAAAAATATGACGCTTTGGAGTAAGTACTATAACCATGACATCCTCGATTATGAAAACTAACATATTAATTAGGGAGCAAGGTAAAGGCATGGCTGAGAGGTTTCAAGCCGAATCCGAGTCTCGCAAGAAAAATACAATCACATATACCCATGTTTTGGAAGTCCTTCTACGTATGCGACAAGTATGCAACCACTGGAAGCTCTGCGAATCCAGAATTGCCGCTCTCATGGACAGCATTGAAAAAGACGACGTCGTCGTTCTCAACGATGATACCCGACTCGCTCTTCAAGTCCTCCTCCAAGTCTCAATAGACAGCCACGAAGAATGTTCCATCTGTCTTGAAGAACTTCACTCCCCCGTCATCACAACCTGCAAACATGTCTTCGGCCAACAATGTATCGAGCGCACCATCGACCTCCAACATAAATGTCCTATGTGTCGCACCCCACTTCCCAACAACGATTGTCTCGTGCATCCCGCGGTCGAAAAGTCGCAAGAAGAGGAAGAGGAAATCAATCCCGATCAACAATCTTCCAAGACGGAGGCACTCATGGAAATCCTCAAAGTTACTCACAAAGACCCGCTTTCTAAAGTCGTTATCTTCTCGCAATGGACTTCGTTTCTTAATATCGTGCAGAAACAACTCGATCTATCGGGCTACAACTACGCACGTATCGACGGATCTATGAAACCCGAGCAACGTGATAAAGGAATGCAAGCGTTGGAATCTGATCCCGAATGTCGGATTTTACTGGCGAGTTTAGCAGTATGCTCGGTGGGATTGAATCTCGTAGCAGCAGATACGGTGATTTTGTGTGATTCTTGGTGGGCACCAGCAATAGAGGATCAAGCTGTGGATCGGGTGCATCGGTTGGGACAGAAGCGCGAAACAAAGGTTTGGAGATTGGTGATGGAGGGGAGTATTGAGGAGAGGGTGTTGGAGATTCAAGCTGAGAAGAGAAAGTTGGTGGGGCAGGCTTTTATGGAGAAGGCGAAGGGTGGGAAGGGGAAGGAAACGAGGATGGCGGATGTTTTGAGGTTGTTGGGTTAGTGTTGGTCTTGATATTTATGTTGGGTTTGGAGTTTGGAGAGGGTTGGTGTGCTGTGACATGGTGTGCTGTGACGTAGGTGGATGAAGTAAAGGGTTAGATGTGCGTTGCGATTCGATGTGGTTCGATTCGACACAATGAGTTTTGGATCCAAATTCCGATCTAAAAAGCGATATGACGGGCAAATGTTCCCTCGAGGGCACAAACTGGATATGCCAAAATTCTTTTATGTATCATATTGCTGTTGGTACTTTCTTTCTTTCATCCTTCCTTTTTGCTTTCAGGCGCTACTGTCTAGTTTAATCTTGTACTGTATGGAGTTTGATGGTGTTTGAGGGATTGGATTTGATGATATGAATGGAGTGGGTGGTAGTTAGTGTTACGATTTTTCTAAAAGGAGAAGAGAAGAAGAAAGGGGGTTTATCTTGCTCATGTTTCGTGTGTGGAAAGTTGGATTGGGTTGGGTTTGGTTGAGTTAGTGTAGTTGTAGTTGTATATTAATCTATCAAAAAAAAGTAAGAGGGTGATGAAAGTGTAGTAGAGTTCATGTTGTGATATAATGGCTTTGCAATTCCCTATGAGGACCTAAATATTAATATAGAAAGGAGTATGTTATTTAGAATATCTTCTCCATTCCCTTCCAAGTCATTATTTAAAACCCCATGTTAAATAATACAGTCAAGAAGAGGATATATATCTAAATCTACTCGTATCCATCCAGACATCTCCTCTTAATGCTACTAATACATATATATATGCATATCGTACCTCTTCTTATTCCCGCTTTCACACTTGCCATCAATCAAACCATTATCAATAAGAAAGAAAATAACACCCAAAGCGCACATTTGAAACTACTTGAGTGGTTGGATTACTTTTCTTTTTTTTGGGGGGAGGGGGAGGG